>VDFB02058242.1:13766396-13804906 GCA_007258455.2 Sequoia sempervirens | reverse complement strand
GCCAAATTGGAGAAGTACAAAAATATTCTTCAAATACCTAGCAATGACATATCTTTCCACTCTTTTTCATATGTTGACCCATCATCACTACCTTCATCCTCCACTCCATCTCCATCAATTGAGCCACCAAAATATGATCTCAAGATCCAAGTACTTGACAAGGGCTATGGAGAATACCATTTCAACCAATCCTTTTGCATTGGAATGCTTCCCCCAACACCAAAGACTTACGGAGGATTGAAAGAGATCAAGCATGTTCAAGCTATTACAATGGAAGTCAAACCCACCATTTTTACCAAGTGGGGAGACATGCAAGATGAGGAAGTGTTCAAAGAAGACCTATCTTCATGGATTTACAAAGAAGGACGGGAGAAACCACTACCTCCCCTTCCTATTGATCAAAATAATGAAGGATATCTATAGCACCCCTCCATTTTTTGCTCTTTTAATCTGGCTGTGTTCTTCTTTGTTATGCTTTGTTTCTGTTAATACTTTGACTATGGTACTTGGTTACTATTTGATCGCAAACTATAAAGCGATGTGAATGTTATATTTTGATGTGATGGTATTTTATTCTGATGTTATCATTATGACATGCTTTGGATTAGCTTAGCCGATATTTGAATTAATGATGCTTTATGCTTTTGATTATATTATTGATGTTAGATTCGTCAGTTAGTAATACTGTATTGGTGAAGGGGACAGGATTGCACCACTCGCTTGCGAGCGCCCTGCGATTCTGAGATTTCCTCTTCACTGTGTGTTTTATTATGTTATATATATGCATGTTCGATATACTCTTTATTCACAGGTTAACAAGTACAGGACATCGACTCCACCTAGTTTCACAGGTTTGAGCGTGTCCATTGGCCAACGGTTTCGATTGGGAGATAGTAGCTAGGTTTTCCGTGCCAAGTCATCACCCTAGTCATAGTGTGTCGTCGGGTTGTAGACGGGTTTAGTTGTTATAATGTTGTTCATTTCATCTTGGTTATTATTTAATTTCAAGTTATAAAGGTAAATAAATGGCTTACGTAGTTAAGTTGTTGATTAAATAAATCTGGTTATAATGTTAGAAATGTTATTTAATTTAATTAATAAAATAATCTAATCTTGGATTAGATTTATTTTATTGATTAATTAAATTAATTGTGTTGAATTGATTAATTAAACTTATTTGTGGAGTAAATAAATTAAATGATTAATGCTGTTTTGAAAAGTGCATGGAATTAAAAGTGTTAAATTATTTTTGAAAAGAAAATTTTAAAAGTTGTAAATTCTTTTGAAAATAATTTTTTTAAAAAGTTTTAAATTCTTTTTGAAAATAAATTTTTAAAATTATTAAATTCTAGTTGAAAAGAAATTTTGGTTTTAAAAAAAAAAAAAAAAAACAAAATATCCAAAATGCATAGAGGGAAATAACTATTGCGGGTGAGAGATATTGACTAAAATTGGGGAAAAGTTATGGGAGAGATTGGCATTCTTGGAGAAAATTTGCTGTGAAGAAGGAAGGAAGGTTTTCTCTTGTTTTGGATACATTTTGGATTTGAAGCGAAGATTTTGGAAGGATTCTGGAAAAATTGGAATTTGCAGCTCAACACCAGATCTCTTCTTCTTCAAGCTTCAAAACAGGTTCTTTCTGGTTTTTATTGTTTTGAAAATTTGGTTTTTCAATTTTGAAAACTTGTTTGCAAACAAATTTGAAAACCTCTGTTGAAATCATGGAAAAATTTAGATTCTTGTGGAAAAAAAAACTCTTACAACATAAAATTTCAAGTTTTAACAATAGAAAATTGAAAAGGAAACAAAATGAAATTAGAAAAACTTCTCTGTTTGGATTTGGGAATTTCCAGAAATTAAAATCATGAAGTTATGCTTGAAATTATTTTGCTTTTATCTGTAGAAAACTTGTCCAGTTTGACTGTAAATGAAGATTTCTGTGTTTACATACACAAATATATATAATATTGTGTTTATATATATATATGTATTTTTTATTTATTTATTCAAATTCTATATGTTTTATTAGGAAGTTTTTTTCCCCTGTTTTAAAAAAAATTCTTGTCAATTTTTTTGATATTTTGGAAACACAGGGGGGGAATTTACTATGTTTTATACAAAATATATATAAAAGAAAAAAATAAATAAATAAAATTTTAATTGGGGCTCAACCATGGCTATACACAGCCGCACCCCAGTGGAGGGCGCTGTTGTGGCAGTGCTCCCCACACATAGTGGAGGGCGCTGCCACAGGCAATGCAACCTCCACCTGTGAGGGGTCAAGCAACACAGGCTGCGTCCTCCTCCCTTTTTGCGGGTTTTGACTTTTAATAATTTCTTTTTTTATTATATATATATAATATATATATATAATATATATATATATTATATATATATTTATATATTATTTTTTTATTAATATTTATTTAATATATATAATATATATGTATATTTAAATATAAATGTATATAATTATATATACATTAAATATATAATTATATATGACTAATTTATATTTAAATATAGTTTTTTTTAAGGTTATTTTATTATTGTTGCAAACATTGTTTTTATAAGAGAATGATGTTATTATAAAATTGATTTTTTTTTTAACATTAGTGTAATCAGGGAAGTTGAAAGAAAAACAATTAGTTTAAGCTTCTTATTTCAAATAATTTTAATTATTTTAATTGATTATATGCAATATGTCATTGCTTTACTTGGATTTAGGAAATCCTAAAGTAGGTTATTAAATTGCCAAATTGTCCTTTCGTTATGTTATCTCTCTCATTCTTGATGTTGGGCAAATGGAATTATTTGTTTATGTTAAGTCTTCCATATGGGGTTTTCATTTTAATTGTGTGGGTTGTCGTAATATGTAAGGCAACCTTTGGATTGCCTTGGCGTAGTGTGTCTTAATGTATCCAGTTAGATACCCGGTTATCACGAATGGGATGTGTTGACTTTATGTCGTGGATAGGGATTTAATATCCTTAGGTTGCACTTGTGTACCCTTGGGTTGTGGAGTTATTCCACGTGTTGTCTTAGAGGAGTGGCTTGCAATGAGGGTCGACACACAAAGTGGTGTCAAGGTAACTCATTGTAAGTTAGTTAAGGGTAAGTGCACAAAGTTGAGTCCACGAAACGTGGAAGTTTTTGCCTTAACCAAAAAAATGAAATCGGCTTTGAGAAAATGGGATCCCGATTTTAATAAATGGGATCCCGAGCCTAACACGGAACAGGATCCCACTTTTTTTTAAAATGGGATCCCGTTTCCCATAGGATCCCGAACCAATGGAAAAGGAACGGGATCTTGATTGCCACGAAACGAGATCCTGATTACCACGAAACAAGATCCCGTTTTGTAGAAATCAAGATCCCGTTTTAAATTGCTATTTATTTTTTTAAAAATAAACAGAGTTCATTGGACAGCGGATGGGACCTTGAGTACTGGCGACAACGACCCCCACAGTCAGCTACAGGTACTCGCCTACGTCCCATTTCTTTGCATTTTTCTATTTTTAATTGAAATTGTGAAGAAAATAAGTGAATTTAGCATGTTTTTTAAATTTATTTTACGTTTTGAGCATTTTTTAACTATTATAGTAGAAATGAATAATTGTAAAAATAGACGAAAAAATGCAATGAAACCTAAAGGTTTTTAAATAAAAATGAAAAAAATGAACCTTGAATTGTGTTTTACAAACAAAATTTAACTTTTGAAACCTAAATTGTTCGATTAAACCAAAAAAGAATGAATTTGAAAACCCTAATTGAAACAAAACAAAAAAAATTGCATTTCAAAACCCTAGAAATCGAAATGAAACAAAAACATTGCATTTACAAATCTTAATCAAGCTTTTTGAAACCCTGAATTCAAATCAAATGAAAAAAATGAATTTGAAAACCCTAGTTTGAATTGAAACAAAAAAATTGCATTAAAAACCCTAATTGCTTAGAAATTGAAAACCTAAATTGAATTGGAACAATTTTTTTTGTTAAAACCCTAAATTGAAATTGAACAAATCATTTTAATTTTGAAAACTAGGTAATTTCGAGCTCAAAAAAATTCATTTGCATTGCTTAAATTTTATAAATTTTATTTTCTTTGTATGGAAAAAACGATATATATTAAACTTTAGTTTCAATATTAAATTATGATTAGATTAGAAAACAATATGTTAAAGAATAGTTAAAATTCATAAAGTTTATCTTGATGTTTGTTTGCAAATTTAGTTAGCAAATTCGTAAATCTAAGCACGTACAATCAATTCCAATTGACACTAATTTGCAAGTCTAAATTATGCCAAGGGCCACCCAAACTTCACCCTAAGTTTTCTAAACCCTAGACCCTAAACTGTAAAATCTAAACCCTCAACACTAAAGCATTTGAATTTTGTCTTAGGACCTTAAAATGAAATTTGGTTGCCTTAAAAACCCTCTGATTTGTCACCATTTAGTAGGAAGCTTTGTAATGTTTTTCCTTATTTGAACACATAATATAAAACCTTTTGGTTTCTACAACAGAGTTTATGAAGAGTGGATGATCACACTCTATGACACTTAGACATGATCATTAGGGATCTAAATCATTGGAAGAAAACTTTATTCTATTATATCCACAAGATAGGAGAGCGCGAGTGAGAGTGCTATGGGTAAAGTTTCTTTCATTAGACATACCTAAAATTATGTAGGTTGATGTCAAGAATGGGTCTATTTGGTAGATTTATGAAAACTATCATGGAATAATCACAGAATACCATAAAAGGAAATATAATTATAGCAATTCCAATTGGAAACACTTGGGTACATATATATATCATATGAAATTTAATCTAGTAAGGTGTCTATTATATAGGAGAGTTGATAATACATGTGGAAAGAGGTTTGTATGGGAATATATGTATTAATAAACACATACCATGACCTCTATAGGATTTTTGAGATGTGATCCTAGATAATAATCCACCCATCCTCAATCATAATGGATTCTTTAGCAATTAAAAGAGATTCAATAACCATAAAATTACCTATATTTTGATACTATATAGATTTATGTGGAAGGATAGAAATGCATCAATAAGGAGACCAAGATGGAACCATTTAACACCTAGAAGGTACACCTATTACATGGGAAAGGGAGGAGGTACATGATGATAGGTTGGAGGAACTACATGCTATTATTACAATTTAGAGATAGGAGGATGATTCATATAAAAGAAATATAATTAAATATTTATATTATTTAATATATTATATTTAATAAATATTAATATAATATAATATATTAAATAATATAAATATTTAATATATTATATTTAATAAATATTAATATAATATAATATATTAAATAATATAAATGTTTAATATCATAAAATATAATATAGATTACAATTAAGGGGATAGGTAATGTTACAATTTACTTGGGGTTTCTATTATTAGGGGATTAGGCTTAAGATTCAATTGGGTTTGTAGTAAATGGTTAGGTTACAATTAGGAATATCATAAATAAATATTAATATAATTATAATACAAATATAAAATTAATTTAAATATAGCTATAGGGTAATATAATATAATATAGGAATACATTTAAGATTAGGTAAAAGGTTATAATTTAATTAAGAAGTTTCAATAATTAGGTTTACAATTCAATTAGGATATGGTTAGGGGATGGGATCATTTAGCATTCTATTATGGTTAGAGTATGGGTTACATTTAAGATTATTGTATTTTTGTGATATGTATAGATTGATTCATTTTAACATGATACTTTTTTTTATTAGAGGGGTAAAGCACTTTTGACCGAGGCTAGATGGAACCAATGAGGCTATGAGTATGACTAAATTTGGACCTCACTAGACATCCTAGATCCCCTTAAGCTCCTATCACCTAAATCATAAATCGATTTCTTAAGGGATCCCAATGTGACAAATTTCTTAAGGGGATCAAAGAAGTTCTTAAAATTTGGTGAAGTTGCCCAAGGCAACCAAATTTAACAATAATAAGATCGTGCACGATTATAATATGAATGGGATTTCATGATCTAGGTTGAGTCAGGTTAGGCTCAGAGTAGATCTCAATCAACTATTCCACAAGAAAATGTTCTTCACTAACTTGCAAGTTCATTAAATATTCCAAGGGGCACCAAAAATTTACCCTAAGTTTTGTAAACCCTAAACCCTAAACTCTACAATCTAAACCCTAAACACTAAACCATTCATTTTGTCCTACCCAACACCTTAAAGTGAAATTTGGTTGTCATAGGAAAATCCACCATATTTCATTCCCTTATGCCATGTAATTTTGTCCTAGGATCTTACTACATGTACATCCCCTTAAGTTATCCTATTACCCTAAACCTTGAACTCTAAAGTATAAACCCTAAACCCTAAAGCCATCATTTTTTCTTTAAAGGCTCTTAATGAAATTTGGTTGCCTTGGGCAACTTCACCAAATTTTGTTCACTTGAGCCATGTCATTTTCTCCTAGGACCTTACTAGACGTAGATCCCCTTAAGCCATCCTGTCACCCTAAATCATAATTCGATTTCTTAAGGGGATCAAAGAAGTTCTTAAAATTTGGTGATCAAAGTTGCCCAAGGCAATCAAATTTAACAATAATAAGATCCTGCAAGATTATAATATGAATGAGATATCATGATCTAGGTTGGTCAGTTGAAACAAGAGTAGATCTCGATCAACTATTCCACAAGAAAATGTTCTTCACTAACTTGCAAGTTCATTAAATATTCCAAGGGGCACCAAAACTTTACCCTAAGTTTTATAAACCCTAAACCATGAACTCTAAATTTTAAACCCTAAACACTAAACCATTCATTTTGTCCTACCCAGGATCTTAAAGTGAAATTTGGTTGTCTTAGGAAAATCCACCAAATTTCATTCCCTTATGCCATGTAATTTTGTCCTAGGATCTTACTGCATATATGCCCTTAAGTTGTCTATTGCCTAAACCTAAACTCCTAAGGTCTAAACCTAAACCTAAACCCCATCATTTTTTCTTAAATCTATTAGTTCTTAAATATTCTATCATGTAGATCCTTAAGCTATCCTATTACCTAAACCCTAAACTCTAAAGTCTAAACCCTAAACCCTAAAGCCATCATTTTTTTCTTTAAAAGGCTCTTAATGGAAATTTGGTTTGCATTGAGGAAACTTCACCAAATTTTATTCACTTGAGCCATGTGTCATTTTCTCTAGGACCTCACTAGATGCAGATCCCCTTAAGCCCATCCTGTCACCCTAAATCATAATTCGATTTCTTAAGGGGTTCCAATATGACATTTCTTAAGGGGGTCAAAGAAGTTCTTAAATTTTGGTGATCAAAGTTGCCCAAGGCCCAACCAAATTTAAGAATAATAAGATCTTGCAAGATTATACAATATCAATAGTTAATTGTATTTTCATTCAAAGGAACGTGTGCCTTAGACATATAAATGGGGGCTTGCAATATAATTTTATCGGTTGTATTCAATTCTATTTAGGGCCATTTATTGAATGGTTTAAAAGGTATTTCCTAAACATGTATCTTACATCTTGAAATTACAAATCTAATCGAGGTTCACTCCTTATCTTCCAAAGGAATCATGGATCCATTCAATAATATTCACAATCCACCTCCACACCATCCATCTCCACCTTCACCTCCAACTCCACCCTCCTGCCTCGTCACCCCCACCACCACCTGAAATCAATGAACATGATTGTTTGCAAGCACAAATCAATGCCAATGTTAGAACCATCCAAGATCAAATCAACATTATTCAAAATGAAGAATGTGTCGCACCTCCTGTGAGGATGTTTGCATCTAGGATGCAAACCCTTGTTGATGTTGTCAGGGCTATGGATGTGATCGTAGATGAGCATCAACAATGGCTAGAGGAGAGGAGAACTCTCGATTCTGAAAAGGAAAACACAAAGAAATGAAGATCTATGTAGTAGAGAGCCACAATAGTTTATAAATTAAAACAATGATCTTAAATAGTTATGAATTTATAAATTTGGTGAACGATGGATATTTTGTGTGATGAATTTATAAATTTGGTTCCAAATGGATATTTTTAGTGACATGAATTTATGATTTTGGTTCTAGATGGATATTTTTAGTGACATGGGTTTATGAATTTGGTGGAATTTATGAACTTATAATGAATAGTATATAATAGTATATATTTTATGACTATCTACTAGATCATGATTTCTCCTGCTGAAAAATTGTAATATATATGTGTGTGTGTGTGTGTTAGACATAAAATGAGCTTTTGTGAATGTTTCAAGTTTATTGTTTAGTATGTATGTGCATGTATTAAAAATTTGCATATGTAGTTCTTAAATTTTGAAATTTGTATGTATGTACATAGTTTAGTTTAATGATTTGTACGCATGCAAATTGTGCATCATATTTTTTATTTTAAATGTACATGTACATACATTTAATTTTGAATTTTGTATGGACATGCTCTTGAGTTGAACAATCAATGTATATATATGTGCATTTCAATTAAATATATGATCTTAATATATATGTTGCTCATCCTATTTCAATTAAATATATGATCTTAATAAATGTATGCAAATGGACTATTTTGTATGATTTAATGCAGGTGCACATTTATATCAAGCATATCATGGATGATTTTAACATTGATGATATCATCAATCCACCACCTCAGCCACAACCACATCCACCTCCCCCTCCCCCTCCACCTCCTCCTCCACCTAATATGCCACATCCAACACCTATCGCATCTGACGAGGCTTGCTTGAGAGCACAAATAAATGATCAAGTTGCATCCTTACAAAATCAAATCAATGCTATGCAAAGTCAAGCATTGATTCCTCCACATGTGAGACGTTTTGCATCTACGATGCAAAACGTTGTTGATGCCATTAGGATGATCGATTTTGATCTTGGTAGGCATCGACGAGACAAAAAAAATGAGACAATTTTATTCCGATGGTCTCTCTTACAAACAAATATTAGACCTTAAAATAACGAAAGCCCATCTAGCCCCCTATTTTCTTGACCCCGTTACTCAACAACCCATTCCACCCAACAAATCTAGAAAATCCATGAGGTGGTGCATACATCTGCAGATGAGTGCACATTTTTGGGATCGATGGTATATGGTTTTGATAGTCCCCCACATGCTAATTGGGAGTGCCCATTGTATTTTTTGAGAAAACTATATGTAGAGTTTGTTTTGGGGCAAAAGCCCAATTATTTTGATTTTAGATCATTTCAGGGTGTTGGTGGCTGCATGCCACAACAGAGATTAGGGGCAAGGGTTGATCCCCAATGCCCCATGCATGCACAACCCCTTGTTGTTGCTCCTGGTCCTCCCATTCCTGCACCTATACATCATCAAGCTCTGGTCTCAACATTAGGTTCCCTTAGTACAGTCGTAGGAGACCTTGATCAGCATGCTTCTGCGATAGCGAGTGGGGAGCATAGAGACGATGATGATGATGGAGGAATTTTTTATGGAGCTGGTCCGAGTACTGCTCCAGGAGTGTCAACGCCCGTCCCCCATATATGTACTAGTTGTCATCAAGTATGCTATGGACTTGATCAGGCCACACCTAGTTCAGGTGGACAGGGAGATTCTGGTGGTTCATCTGGTCGCATTAGTTCATTTGTAGAGTTCCTCATAGCAGACCATCACCCTGATGACACTGCGACACATGTATAAATATGCATCTAGATGTACGTTCATTTTATAAGAATTTTGATGGTTGTATATATCAAAGAAAAGTTTGTAATACATTTTAACAATCAAATTGTTTGGTGTACATATGACACTAACGATGCAAGGGAAATCATCTATTCCACGAGTACATACATCGAAACCGGTCATACTCAGGAACCCTTATGGGGTACTTTGATTTCAAATTTTAAAATTATAAATGAAATCATAAATTATTTAACTTGAGTTTTAAATTTATAATTGAATCACATATATGTTTGAAATATTTATGTTGGTTTAGGCGAGTCAATCGAAATCCATGTCATTTCCTCCTGAGGGATTGTCAAGCACTCCTCCACTATCGGGAGTCATAGATTAGGGGCAGGTACATTCATATTGTAAATTTGTTTAAAGTTTACATTGGTATAGTTACAATTTTATGAGTTTTGAATTCACTAGATATATGAAACGCATGCATGTACACTTGTAAATATTATAAGCGTTAAATGTCTATGTACATGTATGTCTAGGTTGATACCACAATAAGAATGGGAATTGGGCAAACATCTGATGTTGCAGTTACTCGTGAGGCCACTGATTTCCAGGTTGTTTACAAAACTTTCTGCACAAAATGTGAAAACTTGAATATATATATATATTAACCTAATTCAATTGTACATGCTTTAATTTTGATCTTGTAGGACTTTGTTAGTGCAACTTTTAGCCCTGAACCAGACATAGTTACACCACCATAAGGACATATAGAGCAGGTTCCAAATCAAATGGTAATTTTTTTTTATTATATTTAAAGTCAATTATTATATTTAAAGTCAATTATAAATTTTGAATTGAATATATACATAATATGAGATTTTTACATATTCTTTTTCTTTTATAGCATGAGACACATCTTGTAGTTGAGCATGTACAGATAGGTCCTGGAGAAGAGCCTAGTGCACAACCTCAGAATATGGTACAATTAAAATATGATAAATTATAAATTAAACTAAATTAAAAAAAATTAATTGTAGAGTTGTACATCTAATTTCAAATTTCTTTCTCTTGTTTATGTAGATTGATTTAGAGAATTTAGAGGTTGCTTCAGGTGCACCAAAGCATCCAGATGTAGATATGATGGTAATTTAATTTTATGATGGATTATAAATTAAATTGTCATTAAATCATTTTTTATTGTCTTACATCTGATTTCATCTTTCTCTTATCTGATGTTTCAGTCATCCACATAGTGCATGGTGTAGAAGAAGGTCTCTTGATTATAGGAAACAGTACATGATGACCTAGAAACATGTTTTATGTGTTATATTTGTTTATTTCATGGACTATATTTCTTGTTTCTCATGTACTCTGTTGGACTTTATTTCATGTGCTTAATATATTGGTTTCATGCACTTAATATGTTACATAAATTATGGACTTTATTATTGTTTGAAATTTTAATTCATACATGTACATTTATGCATTTTATGTTCATAGTCAAGACATTAATATAGAACATTAATGTGAAATTTAATGATCTCATACTGGGATTAATATAGGACATTTTAATATTTATACTTTGAAAATTTAGTGATTTCATACATGATATACATGATATGTACATTCAATAAATAGCGATAATTACTCAATGAACTTATTCAATTCATGTCAATCAATAATCAGTCAATAAATCATAATTTACAAACAAAAGCAATCTATTTATATACCAGAAAGGATAAAATTTTAAGAAATAAACAATACCATAGAAGATTAGAGAATAAAAGCATTAATAAATACTATAAATAATAACATCTAACACTAATTTATAAGTTGTCAAAACAAATAATGACATCTTAAGGGGGTGTCTAAAGGGGTCATAATAGAACGTCTTAAGGGGATGTCTTAAGGGGTTATAATATGTCTTAAGGGGATGTCTTAAAGGGATGTCTTAAGGGGATGTCTAAAGGGGTCATAATAGAACGTGTTAATTAAGGGGATGTCTTAAGGGGTCTTAAGGGGATGTCTAAAGGGGTCATAATAGAGCGTGTTAATTAAGGGGATGTCTTAAGGGGTCTTAAGGGGATGTCTAAAGGGGTCATAATAGAACGTGTTAATTAAGGGGATGTCTTAAGGGGTCTTAAGGGGATGTCTAAAGGGGTCATAATAGAACGTGTTAATTAAGAGGATGTCTTAAGGGGATGTCATCTCAAAACAATGTTTACAAAATTTGGATATGCCATCTCAAGAACATCTCAAACTCGTGGCTAGAATGCTTGGTAAGGTCTTCACACCACGATATCAAAAAGGTACAAGCAATATCAATGAAATCATCAAAACATACATATTTTAATTTATATAAAACCATCTATATGTATAGAACTCAAGTACCTACATTTAAAAGTATTCCACACATGTTTGTAGGTTGAATCCAGCCATCCTCTCCTTTTTGTTTCAAAGTATGAGATCAATGCAATGATGGCTTTAGGATACAAAAATGACAATAAATCAATTTTAACTATTAATGTCAAAGCAATATCAATATGTAATCAAAACATGTATTTAAATATAATTTAACTAATAATTACCTGTTTTTACCAAGTATTCCATGTTGTCTAGGTTGAATCATGGACTAGATCCTTTTGTGATTATGCCTTAAGGATGTATAAAGGACAATTTAAATAAATTTCAACTAATAACACACTTGACCAATGTTTAAAACATGTATTTAATGTATTTAAAGGACAAAATAAAGATAAAACTATATTTACCTATATTTACTTAATCCATTGTACAATCTGCATCCTCTCTTTTTTGCAATGTATCTATGATTGCCTCATGCTCTTCCAGAGAAATTGACCATAGCAATTTTTTTGAAGGTCTTCCACACGATACAGCTCTAGTTTTATATTTGTTGCCACCACCAAGTGTAGATAATGCATAATCTTTTTATGTGTTTCATAGTCTTGAATCACGGGTAGACCATTCTTTCTTCTCAAAGTATTTTTCTTAGCCAATTGTTCCAACAACCACCGATCCTATTGGAAACATGTTAAAACCATCATCAAATAAAGTTCTCAAAATTTTCTTAAAGGGGATCAAAGACTTGTTCTAAAAAATTGCTTAAAGGGATCTAAAACTTGTTATCAAATTTTGCTTAAGGGGGTGTCTTAATGGGATCATCATACCTATTGGATAATGAAAGCCATCATCATCTTTTCGAGGTGTTAACAACTTATGTTTAGTTTCCACTGTGAGCCAATAATGTCTGTTGTTTGCTCTTCATTCCCTAGGAGGTGCAATAACAACATACACATATCCACCTTAACAAAATTTGATTTAATAACTTGTGCATATCCATATAAATAATTTAGTATTACAAAATAACTTAATAAAGTGAAATAAAATGAAATAAATTGAATTAAAATTACCTTCTTGTACAAGGTCTGAAACACGGTCATAATCTTCAAATGCAAACAATTGATCATTTCCTTCAATAGTTCTTTCATATTGATTATGTGCTTCTGCAGGTGTCAACGATCTTTGCTCCCATTGGTCAACCCATTATGTATTTTTGCAAGCTTCCCAATCTCCTGAGATACAAAATTGGAAAAAATATGCAAGCTCCCTTGTCCAAATAGTCCATGTGCTTGCTGTCGCACTCCTAAATGAATGCTATTTAGTAGATCCACTAATTGTCTCACAATCAACTCTAGATACAATGTTCTCTTCTTCCACCAACCAAAAGAATCGATGAACTGTAGAGTAATCACTCGAATCAGGTGCAGATAATCTTCTATTACACCAATCCACAATCTCATGTGCATCTTTAAATTTTACTGAATCCTCAAATTTTAATTGTTCTCTAGCAAGAGTTCTTTTGACACACACACTAGCTCCATCACGTTCTCCTTTACCATGCCCAACTTCAAAAAAATACCATATATGTTGGACATTAAGTTCCTTGTGAACCGTACTTAACCAATAGAACATTCTAGCATTTTTGAACTGCCCCGTACAATTATTTGACCATATGAGGTGTTCTTTCATATGGATTCCTCTTTCTCTTAAATTTCTATAAAATATACTAAAACAATATTGAACAAACTCTGATGAGTGTAACCGATTGTCACTCAAATAAAAAGGATACTCCCTCAAAACTTTTCTATCATCCTCAGTGCTATCATCTGCATGTCTATAAACAATATGGACAAACAAGACAAACATAGCTACTTGCACTGAATTATAATATTGAGATTGAATTTCCTCTTGTAGAGTGAGAGTATAATTCTCCGCAAAATCAACCACTGAAAGTATAGTACCAATTGGAAATGTGTTTCTACATGCGCAAAATTGGCCATCAAGCCATCGAGCATGTTCAAAGTGCATGACATATTTTGGTACAATTTTATTCTTAAATTCACTCATAAATGCATGCACACTAAATTTTTCTGTAACTAAATCACAACACTTTCCTATTTTTCCATCTTTTAAAGAATAGTGAACATTCCTAAATCTTTTGACATCTACTAACTTTTGTCCAAAATCATGATCAACACTTTCATGCAAACAAATTCTTAAAAATGAAAGATTTCCATAGTTAATGCATTGTCTAGAAATACAAGAACTTTAATAAAATAATTTATCATTAGATTTTTCACAAAACAAACCTGAAATAAACTCTCTTATTGCTTCAGGTGGCATATCAATACCACAATCCTGTATAATCATGTTAGTATGCAAGTTACAATGTATATATCGAAAAACATTATAAAAATAACGAAATTGAACATGTATTTTACAACAACAAGATATTCGTTGCTTATTAATTTTTACATACCAGGGTTTACATTTTTCAAAAGACCTTTGACTTATTTTAATATTACCAGGTAACACTAAATTGCTACAAAATTTTCTATAAAATTCAGTTTGTGTTGTATCTAATAGGTATTTTGGGTGAGGATCGCCAACTTTGGATCCCACCTTTAATTTTAAAACATCTCTAGCATTAGATGAAACCCTAGTATTATCATGCCAATATTTTTCGATCAAAGATTTAATTTCAACATTCAATTTTATATCAAACCTCGGTAGTCATCCACTAAAACTCCAACATTGATTGATAGGATCATTTTCTATACTTTCTCTTCTTTTTGCTGCTCTTAGTAATGTTTTAGGATGTATTTTTAAAACTTCACTAATATTGCTTACCATTCCTTTATTCAAAGTTGCTTTATTAACTATAGTAGTAGTTGTAGCTCTTCTTGCTGCATTTTTATCTTTAAATCAACTATTTTTCCCAATAGATTGAATGGCACTAGCAACAGTAGACATAACATGTTTTAATGATTGATCTTTTCTTTTTGGTTTAACATAAAAGCCTAACCTTTTCATAACTTTCCTCATTTTTTGCATTCTCATCAATTGTATCTATTATCTCTTAGAAATGCACCCTATGCAAAGTCATGAAAACTAAGCTTTCTGGAGAAACATGGGATCATTTCAAGGCTGTGGGTCACCTGAAGTTGAAATGAACCTCTAGAGAAGGCCAACTTCCTTTTGGTATCACCCAAACTAACGATTCAGTAAAGGGAAAAGGGAGAAGGAGTACATGAATGAAACTAAACTATGGTGATACACCGAATTGATAATAAATCATGAAAAGAAAACAAGATGAACATACACTAAGAAGCTAATAGTTAGTATTTTACTTATTCAGCATGACCCCCTTTAGAATTATGCACTATTCTTAAAAGGCTTGCTCTACATACATATCTTAAGAAGGAAAGATGAATTCACAACTTTAAGGTATGAATACAAATTTTAGAAAAACACAGTTGAGAACTTGCATAATCTTAAAAGAAACACAGAACTGAGAGTAATACAAACATTAACACTGGCTTCTGAGGTAAACTCTGTGCTTTTATTCTAGATTCTTGTTGAGTTACAAAACATACATTAGTTGAGAAAGGATTCATAAAAATCACTAACTCTTCAAAGTGTATAATTTGAACTATCTACAAAAAAGGAAAAAATGCCTTATATATCAAAATGTGTCAGCCCCCTAGGGGTTTACAAAAAATGAGTCCTCGGGATAGATCTCTCCTTAGATATTTTGATTGAATTTAATGCTGCACCCTGCGTGTCCATGTCGGTGAAGAGTCATCCCCTGGAGAAGCCTTCAGATCTTTTGTAACTACCGCATTCATTTCTGATCTTCGTGTCCTTAAACCTCTTCGGCTGAGCGCTTTGAATGCTCCTGAGCTCAGAACAGATACGCATTGCTTTTCATTCCGTTGATGTTCTTCATCCTGGTAAGACTGCCACGACTCGCTTTCAGATCACTTTGATTGGTCGAGTATACTCCACGTAGATTCTTCGGGCAGTCAAAAGCTCCTCTTGTAGAATCGCATGTTGGTGAGACACCAATCATGTCTCCTCAATGCGATTAAACCTTCTTGTGGTTATCGGCATAGCCTGAAACCGTCAATGAGAGCTCTTAGCGAGCCCAAAAATTCATACCGATATCGCCTCTGTGGTTGCCAAGAAAATCGCTGTCGAGAAGACCCTTTGCTGAAGGCAATATCTCTTGGTGAACTCACTTCATTATTGGGAAAGGCTCCGCTATTTCGGCAAGACCTCTCGCCGAGCTTTAAAAATTTGGGCGAGCCCATCTTATTATCGGCAAGACCCCATTCATTTGCCGAGACGTCACAACGACTCCTCCATCCTTCGCTGACCATCATCTTCTATTGGCCAGACCTTCATATTGATATGACTTTCCTTGGCGGGACCCCCGGCCTTTGGCGAGATATCGTTTGGTCACCGAGACTTCATGGCGAAGGCTTTAACTCTTGGCGATGATACTATTTTTCACTGAGACCACATGCGGTCGGTGAGACCACATGCCGAAGGCATCCATGCTTTGGTGAAAGCTCATTTCAATCGGGGAGACTCCCTTTTATCGCTGAGACACCATGTCAAAAACCCTAACCGCTTGGAGAGCTCCAAACCAACTTCGGCCAGAGCTTGCTAGGTCGGTGAGACATCTCACCGACCTCCTCATCATTCTCTGAGTTTACCTCGACACCTCCCTGAGCCTTTCTTCATCAGCAAGAGTCAATTAGTGTCACCCCGAATGTACTCCACTTTATTGAGCTCTGCATTCTTTTCGCCGAGACATTATCAAGTCGGGAAGACTTCATAGCGAGGCTCATTTGTCATATCGACATCTCTCGGCAAGGCTTTGGCCAGTCGCCGAGACATCTTAGCGACCTGACCCTCCTTTTGGTGAACTGGGATCCCGTCGGGGTGACCCTCTGCTTTCGGCGAAACCTTGTGGCGAAGCTCCGACTTTTGGGTGATGAGTTTACTTTTTCTTCGGTCGGGGAGACATCACCATCTCGGCAAGAACCCTTGTTGATACTTGCATCCTTTGGCCGAAACAACCTTATTCGCCGAGACTCGACTCGATCAGTAAGACCCTTGACTGAAGATGGATCTCTTGGCGAAGCTCCCTTCACTCAGCGAGAGCCCCTTAGTCGGCGAGACATTCTGAAGGTCTTGGTGACTCTCTCCTTAGAGGGTTTTCATGCCGAGCTTGATCTAGGTAGGCCTTCCAACTATGTTCTTCATGACCTAGCACCAGATGCATGATTTAACCCTTGATGCAAATGATCCACCTAGCCCTTTAGAACTTCTGAAACATAATTTTCCCAACTGACCTAGCCCGTAGGTGAAAATTGGGCAACAACATCATTAGTTGACATTGAAAGGCAATTTTTTTATGATAAAAGAATTTGGTGTATATTCTATTCGCATGTGTTCTTATTTGCCTCCAAGAAATTTGACCAGGAAGATTATCAAAAACACCACTTCTAATTTTAAAAAAAGTATTTTCATTAAATTCAACATCACATTCTAGATTTTCATCTTCATTTTCATTTAAATTTTCATCAACAAAACGGTTTTCATTTTCATTTTCAATTTCATCTTCATTTTCATGAACAAAACGGTTTTCATTTTCATTTTCATTTTATTCAAAAATACAGGTTTTGTTTTCATTTTCAAGAAAATGATCATTTTGATTTTCATTTGCAACAAAATATTTTTCTTTTTTGTTTTCAACAAATTCTATAAAAGTTTCATCTCTTGAATATAGTCAATGTCAACATCATTAAGTCCAACATCTTGTAAAACTTCTACATACAATTTTACCATTTCACTAACATGTGGATTGAAGATGTACCTGGATTTGTGCATATTGAAACATTCTCCATAGCATTCAAAGAGGGATTTGAAGACATAGTAGGACTTGTTTGTATAATCATATTCTTCTCCAAATTGACTCCTTGCAAATTATCTTCATCTACAACCATGGTATCCTCACTGTTTTCATCTTCAATAGTTGTTGAATTAGTTGCTCCACCATCATTCATTGATTTCATTCTCATTCTTCTTTGTCTTTGTCTTTGTCTCTCTTTTTCTCTATTTGCTTCAACTTCTTAAGGAGTCAATGTCTTCCTTCTCTTATTACAAGCTTTATCTCCCATAATTATAAAATTCTCAAGCACAAATGAATGTTAATAGTGAAATACTTCAAAATATTCAATCCAAATTGGAAGTTGAATACCTATTAGGAAAAAATTATTCCTCTTATGTTCCTCAAAAAAAGTAGAAAACTACCACAATTCCACTTTAAAAATTGTTTTCTTCATGCCTCCTTTGAAAAATTCAATCCATATTGTAAATTGAAAACCTTTTGTTCCTCCAAACAAGCACAAAAATAACACAATTCCACTTCAAAAATGGTGTAGATGAATCCCCGTTTGATAAAATCAACTAAAAATCAAGTTCACCACCTATAAATACAATAGCTTATGAAAAATAATTTACTTTTACTACTCTCAGCCGTACATGTGAAGTTGCAGACTTCACAATAATTTTTTGCAGTATATTTAAATAAAAGAAATAGGATCCCGTTTATAAAATGGGATCCCGCTTATAAAAACCGAGATCCTGTTTATAAGAAGCGGGATCCCATTCTATAATCGAGATTCCATTCTTCGACATTGAATGCGAGGGCCGTTGGCTGGGAAATGGGATCCCGTTTATGAAATGGGATCCTGTTTCCTTTACAACGGTTCAAATATTGTAGAATAGGGAACGTGATCCCGATTATAGGACATGATCCTGTTTATTAATAAACGAGACCCCGTTTTATAAATGGGATCTTGTTTTTAAAAATTTGATCTTTTTTTTGCTTTGTGGTCGGGTTTTTGCTTAGGTTTTTGGTTCAAGAAAAGCATTGGAAGTTTGACCTAGGCCTTCAACTTGGTTTGACCTGCAAGTTGAAGCTCCTAACAATGCAAAGAAAAATACCGACTTTGGACATATGGTTGATGACCTTTTTTGCAGAATTTTCTGACGAAATTAAAAACCATTTTAGATGAAACAATGCAAATTCTAAATATGTAATTTGTTTTGCAATTGGATTATTTTTTCTATTTTTTAATTAATTTCTAATAAAATTGGTCCATAAACTTTAAATATCCCGAGTTTTACTATTTTAATAACTTTTGATCAACATAACATTTTGACAAACGGATTGCCGAGAACAAAATTGAGACAATTCTTTTCAATTTAAAAAAATCAAAAATGATAAGTTTAGGTCATCTTATGCATGTGGTACCCGACGATTTTTCAAAAAATCTGCCTAATAAAAATTTAACCAAAAAAATTCAATAAAAATTACAAAAATATCAAGAACAAGCTTGAGTGAGTCATAAAACTTTTTCCCAAAAGGATTTAAAAATATGACAATTTAAGTCAAAATATGGATGTCGTACCGTGCATGGTATGGTAAAAAAAAAGACTTTAAACAGTAGTTTTAGAAATGTCTATTAAAACTCAATTTGTACAATGGGTATTGAAATAAATTACATATTTGGAAACTAGACTCCGAGCACTATGTTTTATGATTAGTGACTTTTTTAAAGATTTCATCTCTAAGTGCTTCAAATTTTAACGTCAAATGTGTCAAATTCTGAAAATCAGGAAAAACACTTCCACTTTTTGGCCAAAAAGTGGACTCAACTTCTTGCACACACCCTTAATCCAGTGATAATGTAAATAAAATGATTAGAGGAATAGGTAGCATCAAACACTTAATAAGATGAATTTTGCCTCGCTCATGGGCGCAAGGGCTTGTATAGACTTGGGATAGGACGAGAAGGCCTGGAATGGCAAGATCATTATCTTGTCTTTACGAGAGAAAACTGATTCCGCATTGGTTTGCATGAGGGGCTGAGAGTCGTTAGAGGTTTCCAGGATATCCCGACATGGGGGCCGGGACCTAGGAAGACTTACCAGGATATCCCATGTAACATTGTGATGACACTTCTAAGTCAACAATATGTTTGTATCAGTGATGCAATTGATTATTTAACTCTGGAAGCATTGTAACCATTGTGTTAAGTGATGTATTTGTATTTGATTCAGTTCAGTTATGTATTAGCCTGTGTCTAGAGGTAGATGGTCTTGTCTAGGAATCCATGTTACTATCTCCTAGCACGGGGGGTGAGCCTTCGGGTATCACTTGGTTGGGTGGAACGTGCACCTTACTCCGTTGGGTTTTCTTCTTGTTCGTGTCGACGAGATTTCCAGTTGGAGAGCTCGTAGGATCCAATTACTTTTCAGGTTTCATTCATTTCAGTTGAGTCTTGTAATTTATTACCCCTCATTTCTTATCGACGTGGAAGATGTAATTTGTAACCATGCTTATTGGATTTACCTCATTCGGGGAATGAGAGTTGTAATCTTATTGTTAAATTATCGTTATTTGAAATCATGTGGTATCTCTTATTCTTTGATGTAATTTAACATGTATGGAATGTATGTGTACTTAATTTCTTAAGTAATTAAATGTTATGGTTTCAATTCATGTTTCTTGTTTGGGATTTAAAGTAATCTCAGTCTCGTAACCTTAGAGGTTGTTGGCAATGGGTAATGAACTTGCATGTTAATTGTACTTAAATACAAAAAACAATTTGTGCGTTTGAGTAGTTATTTGCATCTTCCTCTAGGGTTGCATGGCAGGGCGTTACAATATCAAATAGAAAAAAGCATTGGGTTCACAGGAAAAGGTGGCCTTGGTCTACATGAACAAGGTATAAGAGAACTAGCTATCATAGAAAAGTGCAAAAATAATCTTGGGCTAGGTTATGGTTCATCAGAAATGATTAACCCAAGCACCGAAAACACCTCTTATAAGGAAAGAGCTCCTTCTACCGCTATTGAGACATCGGATGATTGCAACCGTCTAGACGACTACTTGTATATCCAAAATATATTTGGAAACCTTAACATAAATAACATCACTATTGAACCTACATCTGAAGATTACCACATTAAAATAGATTCCAATGAATATGAATGGGATTCTTGTGCCTCTAGTGATTATAACTTGGATACCCTATGGAACCTTGGTAACACAAATACCTCTACCCTATCTACGACATCCATAAGCTTCGCTGATACCAATGAAAAAATAGCCTTGCTTTACCCACAGTTAATAGACTGGGACCAACAACATCATACACCTATTTTGGACTCATTCCAGAATGATGAAGCTATTGCGGAGTTCATGGGACTTCAAACTGATATACCACGAGATCATAAGGTTGGTTTTGTAATAGAGCTCAAACAAGGAACATACTTTGGAGGGGATATTGCATCCTCCAATTGCAAAAATAAATTGAAAACTTTAAAAATAAAAAGAGGTCCCCTAAGGAAAACCACAAAGTGGCTTTATCAAATCAAGAAAATAGAAAAACAAAGGATGTATCTGAGGGTGAAAACCTCTCTAAGGCACCCGAAGATGGAGGATTCAATCTCCCCATTATATAATATCAAGGAAAATCAACACTCTTGGTTGAAGGTTTCGAACCTATCAACATAGGTACAACAAAGACACCACAAATAACATATCAGGCAACTTCCTTAGATCCTGAGGAGAAGTTCAACTTCGTGACATTCATTAATGAATGAAAAATCAAATTTTCTTGGACATATGCAGACATCTCGAGGATGGATCCAATGTTAGTAGTACATCACCTAGCAATATTCCCTCGAGCTAAACCCATCAAACAAAAGCTACACAAGATGCACCCACAAATAACACTCTTGGTCAAAGTAGAGCTGTAGAAACTGCTAGACATGGAGTTCATCAGACCCATCGACTATCCTAAGTGGGTATCTAATCTTGTACCAGTGTCAAAACCCACTGGGAGCATACAGATCTGCACAAAATTTAGGGACCTCAACAAGGAATTCCTTAAGGATGAATTCCCCCTACCCAACATCGACATGATTGTGGACCTAACTACATGGCATGAAATGCTCTCATTGATGGATGGTTTCTCTGGATACAATCAAATAAAGATATCCCTTGAAGACCAACACAAAAAAAAATTCACCTGTGCATGGGGAACCTTTTGCTGGAACATCATGCCATTCAGTTTGAAGAATGCAGGGGCAACCTACCAATGAGCAATGACCACCATTTTCCATGATATGTTACACATTACCATAGAGGACTATGTGGATGACATATTAGCAAAATAAATCAAAAGAAAAGATCATCTGGCTAACCTAGCCAAGGTATTTGATAGGCTAGAGGAATACAAACTACATCTCAACCCAAAGAAGTGTACATTCAGTGTGACATCTAGAAAACTGTTAGGTTACATTGTATCAAGAAAAGGCATTGAGGTGGATCCACCAAGGTTAAAGCTATCCTAGAAATTCCTCCTCCAAAAATATTGAAATGACTACAAAGTCTACAAGGAAAGCTTCATTCCATCAAAAGGTTCATCACACAGTTAGCAGAAAAGTGCCATCCATTCACCCATTTGTTACATAAGGAAATAACATTCAAATGGGATGACAGGTGTGACTAGGCTTTCCAATGGTCAAGGATTATTTTCTCACTCCCCCAGTGTTGATGCCTCCAATTTAGGATAAGGCAATGATTCTATATGTATCTACAACAACGAAAAATTTAGAAGCTTTGTTAGTGCAACTGGATGATCAAAACAAGGAAAGAGAAATATACTATATCAGTCGAACCTTGGTGGGCTATTAATTAAACTATACACCCATAGAGAGAGCATGTTTATCTATTGTCTTTGTAGCACAAAAGATTAGGAACTACATATTAAACAAGCAAGCAAAGCTAATATCAAAAGTGGATCCCTTAAAGTATTTATTGGCAAAGGCAACTTTAACAGGGATGATTTCTAAGTGGGTAATGGTAATTAGTGAATTTGATATAGAATACATCAACAAAAATCCCATAAAGGGACAAGTAATAGCAGATCAATTAGTGGATGCACCTATGGAAGATCATCAACCTCTAATATTATAATTTCCAGATGAAAGCATACTTCTAACTGATCAGTCAAGTTGTCGAAGCTTGTACTTCGATGGATCCCACACTCAACACGGCTCAAGGGCTGGTATCCTATTTCTCACACCTCAAGGAGATAGTATACCCAAAGCTTATAGGATCACCTTTCCATGTACTAACAACATTTATAAATATGAAGCGCTCATCATTGGACTGAAGATGGTTGTAGAATGGAAGATAAAGGAACTACAAGTCTATGGTGATTCCCAATTATTCATAAGGTAGGTAAATGATGAATATCATATGAAGGATGAAAAGCTCATGTCATACCAAAGAATGGTAGATAGCTTAGAGCAGTAATTTATGGTCATCACTTTTGAACAGGTTCCTAGAATCAACAACAAAGCAGTTGATGCTATGGCACCAATAGGTTCACTCCTGTACGTACCCCAAAGCATTCCCAAATATGAATTCCTCATGGAGCAACTACTTATACCAACATTTGATATCTTGGAATCAGAACTTGTATGTGATGTTGTTGGTCCTAACTCACCTTAGTACCAAAATACGTTTTCCTATATCCAACATGGGATCATACCCCCTGACTTAATGAAAAATCAAAATAAAACCTTTGTCCGCAGAACTTCTCTATTCACCATCCTAGGAGATACCCTATACCATCGAAGTCTAGATGGTACATTACTCAGATGTCTCAATGTGGACAAAGTGCAAACCGCCTTACAAGAAGTGCATGGTGTTTGTGGGTCTCAGTCTAGTGTACCTAATTTAGTAAAGAAGTTGTTGAGAATAGGGTATTATTGACCCTCAATGGAACAAGAATCCATTCATTACTCAAGGAAGTGTTGCCAATTTCAACAACACAGTGATCTTGTTCACAAACTGGCACATGAGCTATGACCTATAACTACACCATGGCCTTTCTCGTAGTGGGGACTTGACTTAATAGGGAATATATCTCCCGCTTCATCCAATGGGCAAAAATTCATTATAACTGCAACTGAGTACTTTACAAAGTGGTTAGAGGCCATTCCTCTAACCTACATCACAGGGAAACAAATATCCAAGTTTATCTTGAATTATTTGATTTGTTGATATAGAATTCCATAAACTATCATAACAAATAACAAAACTCCATTTAAAAACCAAGATGTTTGTGAAATTTGTTCAAATTTATCTCTCCAACACCTATTATCAACCCCATACTATCCCCAAGGAAACGATCAGGCCGAAGCATCCAATAAAACTATTCTAAAAATATTGAAAAAGAATGTTAATGACGCAGGTCGTGATTGGAATTTGTAGCTAAATATATCCTTATGGGATTACCAAAACAACATTCGCACACCCATGGGTGCAACAAATTTTTCCTTGATCTAGGGATCTAAAGCAATCCTACCTATGGATGTCGAGATCCCATCACTATGAGTATCCATGAAAGGCACGAGCAACAATGAGGAATATTGGGTGTGCAGACTTAATGAGCTAGAACTTCTAGATGAAAGATGTTTGAGTGCATTAAACCATCTCCAGGTTTATCAAAATTGGATCAAGTGAAGCTACAATAAGATAAAGAATAGAAGCTTTGAATTTGGTGACTTGGTATTGAAATAAAATCAGAAGATCTAGCTAAATCAGGATGGGAAGGGTAAGTTTGAACCAAACTGGTTAGGTCCTTTTATCATAACAAGAAGTTATGAATTTGGAGCATATCAGTTGGCTACTCCTGAAGGAGAACCTTTAGCTGAACCTCTCAATAGCAGCCATCTCAAAAAAATTTACACTTGAGTGCATTAGAATATCCCAAGCAAAAAAGCTTAAAAAGAAAAAAAAATAAAAATCAAGAAAATTAGTAAAGAGAAATAAAATGTCCTTTAAGTGAAAACCACCTTGTGGTACTTCTAGGAATGGTACCATAGTGAAAATCATGCTAAAAAGGTGCTACATTTGAATAAGTCCTGCATATCTATCTATTGACATTGTCTGTCGCATCCACTTCATCCACGCCCATAAAAAAACGTGCATCCAACTATGGCTTGATAACTAATCAAGTATTGAACCTTGTTGCACCATCTTTATCCATCTACCCTAATAAACGTAGTCTTGTCCCAAACTGGAGGAAACCTCCTAAAACTGGTAGTGGATTGGATCCTTCTTCATCCCATCACTATCTAAAATCTATCAAAATCAAATAAAATTCGTAAAAAGTTGAAAACATCAAAATACCAAAAACATTATAGGTCATCTTTGGATGAGCTACAATTGAGTCACAAAATAAGTGAACTACGGGCCTCTACATGTATAATGTAGGAAAGGCCATCATCGATGAGCCCCCGAGGCCCTAGGTTAGTCCCCCAAAGTGAAAAAATTCAAATATCTTATCAAAATCCAAAAACATTCATAAAAAGTCAAAAAACTCCAAAAACAGTGTCACTCAATACAGTCGGACTACGATGTCTCTGCATTTTATCACATAGGAAAGTCCATCATCAATGATCCCTTGAGGCACTAGGTTAGTCCCTTTAGGTCCCCCTATTTGTCTCTAAATCTCTCGAAAACAACAAAATCATCAAATAATTCAGAAAATATCAAAAGTCGTATCCCCATTGTCACCTACCCGCAATAAAATTTTGATATATAATAAACAATCATCACCTTCAACCTTTGACAAACGTAACCAACAAGAAAAACAAACATCAAATCAAAACTTCCAAATAAATATTGAAATGATTGGATCATCATCGAACTGAAACAATGCCTAAGTATAAACTACCCTGCCTTTTTGAAAATCATTAACAATCCTAACATGAGTCTTAACAGATAAAACGTTCCTACAATAGACATCATCAATGGGTTATATCATGAAACATCAAAAAATCTATGACAAGTGATACAACATGTTTATATTTTTTGATTTATCTTAATGTCACGTTCTTGGGATCTCTCAAAGATGCCCATAAGGATTTAGAGAGGAAGGAATGGGGGAATTGATCGTCAATTTCTATTTGTTTTGTTTGTTAGATATTTTTGTGATACTACCATGATGAATACTTGCTTTATTCTGTGTGTGGAAGTCATTTTGTGGAAATTCATGTAGTGGTTGCATGATAGGTACTCCATACCTCTCTATGTAACTGGTCTAAAATGTTTTAAAACTTCTCACCCATACACCCTAACAAGGTTTTCGTATGTTTGGTATGAGTAAAAATACTCTTTTTTTGTAGAGTCAAAGTCCACGCAATGGATACAAGCCACCTTGGTCATCAATACCCTGGTGCATCGTGTCTATTTTCCACATCAATAAGGATTGCTAAAAATATGAAGTCTCTATGAAAGCAAAAGCAAAATCATCAATAACTAACAACATCAATTTTCTTCTAGAAATCCAACTAAGTCTTCTTCTAACTAATGGTTCCATCCTACATCACAATATCATTAGTACCACATGCATCTTGCATCCACAAATTCATCAGTACATATCATGACCATAATAAAAATAAAAACATCGCATACATCATATATAATCATCCATCACACACACACACACACACACATATATATATATATATATATATCATCCATCATATACATATGTAAATCATACATCCATCCATATCATATAAATGCATTAAAAAAGTACAAAAATGTGAGCATATATAAATCATCAACACATATGAGCATCCATAATCATGCATAAGCATCTCATAACACATAATAAGCCGCATGAAAAATGGTATATCTTATATATCATCAAAATGGAACATCATCAAATGTCAGGTATGATATCAAAATATACAAAAATATATACGAGGCCTCAGCTGGGCCGATGGATGTATATACAAAATAACATGTCTACAAAAAGTATCTAATATAATAGATAAATATCATAACAAAATCATCCTTGTTGGCCATCCCGAGGTGGGGACCTATGTTGTTGTTGACTACGGGTAGGAGAAAGTTGGGGACGTACGATCTGGGAAGATGGTTGTGGCTGTCTAATCGACTGTCCACCTGACTCAGCACCTGCTGTGCTACTCGGCTTTCCAAAGCAAGGACGCCTCTATGATTTGGGAATAAAAGCCTCATACAAGGTCTGATAATATGTGCTCTCTCACATAGGCCAATCTCGCTCATCTTGATATTGAGCCCTGGGAATGGAGGAGGCTAATGAAATCTCTGTTGCCTCTCAGTGGCTAGCTCCTACCTCAAAGCATCTCTCTCCCGACAGAGACCATCCCACTCTGCAATAATAATGACAACTTGTCCCTTTTCCATATGTCACTAAGCAATCTCGACATCCCTCTCTATCACTTGGACATCTTTGTTAGCTGTCAGCTATGCTATCTAAGCTACTGCATCCCCCTGTGGGGGA
The DNA here is from genome assembly GCA_007258455.2 of Sequoia sempervirens. Taxonomy (NCBI): domain Eukaryota; kingdom Viridiplantae; phylum Streptophyta; class Pinopsida; order Cupressales; family Cupressaceae; genus Sequoia; species Sequoia sempervirens. Next base: position 13,777,411 of record VDFB02058242.1, on the reverse strand, counting down.
GGTCCCTATGGTGCATCTTGTTGTGGCTATTGATCATGGTGCTACTTCCCATCCTGCTCATCATCCTACCCACCCTGAGCCCTGTCAATCTACTCAACCACAATATGTAACCTCTTTTGGTCACACCTCCTACTAGTGACACCAACAACCCTCTAAACCTGCCCCATCACTGGCCCATCCCCAGCAGGATCTGTAAAATGCAACTACCATTTGCAGGCCCACCACTGATCAAAATCTCGTGTAGTACCAAGATCTACTAGACCAATTGGCCATCCCCATCCAAATGGGGCAAGTGCTCTGAACTTGGCCGCTGCTACAGTGGAGGAGGCTATCGACCCTCAAACCTTGACCTCTCAGGCTGTCTTCCTGAAGCATGCATGATAATCATTGGAAAAATGAGTTTGTTTCTCTCTGAACTGTCGGAGAACCCTATCAGGTAGGTACCTTTCAAGAATGGTTTCCACATGGCCTATGAGCCACCATGTATGTCAAAAAAAAGGAAATTGCTCCATATCATCATGCCAGGTCTCACAAGCTAGCCAAGGCCTCCAAATAAACTTGGTCATATCATCAAAAATTCCTCTCCAATAGTGTAATCCACCAGGCTAGATGTAATGCAAATTTTTTGACTATCTGTAAGAAAATGGATCATCAACATCCCAATCAAGAATACCATCTGGCCTCATCACTGGGATCCTCTCCTAGGCCCACACATGCAAAAGAGTCATCCCTATTGAGATGGCACTATCGCCTCGATAAACAGCCTCGTGCATATCTCAATACAATTGCGCCAAAACACACGTGCCCCAGGCATATCTGGTCCCATGTGTTGAGAAAATGTGTCTCAACCTTGCAATTACATAAGGTACTGTTCATTTGACGACGACGGGGGGGTGTGGGGGGATATTTAATTAGCTTTAATTTCCCTAGAAGGCAACCCTATTTTATGAGGGCATTGTAATACGACTGTGTATTGTGATGTATTATGAGTGTTGCTTCTAGATCTCTGAGTGGTGATACTCCTGTGAGAAGCTTGCTTTGCAAGAATATTGTAATCTTTGTGGTTTCTGAATAATATATTGAGCAGATTTTGGAGCATGGGGTTTTTCTCCCGAAAGGGTTTTCCCCATGTAAATCATTGTCTTTTGGTATTCATGATATTTATGTCTATTTTTGTTTAAGTTTTTGTAATTGTCAAAGATCTGTAAAAGTTTTGCATTATTCTCCTCTCAAGATTAGTGTAGGAAGTGGTTCCGCTACCTTAGCTTCCTTACACCATGCTCCATCATCTGCTCTATGTAGATTCCCCAACCAATAAGAAATAACCCACCTTTATGATTGGGCATTAGAGGATCAATAATCAAACCAGCTAGTACCATCGACAGAGGATCAACACTGTTGATGTATAGAGACAAGTCAATCTCAGAATCCACCACCTATAGATGTCGCACACCAAGAAATTACTACGTGGAAAGGGTACCCTGCCTAACATCATATGTAACTCGCTTGCCATGGATAGGAATCTAAAGAATCCTCCATGCATCCTTGAGGGTAACTATCATCTCGCCAGTAGGAAGGTGGAAGGACAAAGTCTTAGAATGCCACCTCTCAACAAGTGTCATTATCATCGCCCTATGACATATGATCTCAGGCATATAGCAAATATGTCGCAAACCTACAACATCAAGAAAGTCTCTCTCAACCTCCTGAAACTCGGTAATGAGATTGAACAACTGTTGTGGCTGTCGCTCCCTAGAATATAGTGGTTTGAGAACCACCTACAAATATTCAACCCACAACATCAATAATTTTCTAGAAAAATAAATCATGAACTTAAAACTACAAACAAACTACTAAATCACTCAATTTTGACAATAGAAAGCCCTTTTTGGATGATAGCAGTTTTTTTTTTACAAAAGCAACCCTATTTACTATAATAGCGGCTAGTTTCTACCCTAGTGGTTGGATTCTACGATAGCAACTAATTTTTACACTAGCGGCTAGTTTAAATGATAGCGGTCACCTAGAACAATGGTGTGTGGTTTTAACATCAACAAATACTTTTACAAAAGAAAACAATAATAGCAAACATATTTTACACTAGCGGCCAAATTATACTATAGCGTTGACATTTTATGATAGCGGTAAAACTACAAACTACACTAGTGGTCAAATCGAAACAAAAGCGTGAAAATAAAGAAATTATCGCTATTGTCCAAAAAAAATTGAGCATTAATTATAAAAATGAAAAATGATGAAAACAAAAAGAGAAGTACATACTGTGATGCCTATGCCAGCTGGCCTTCCGAATGAACAAACTACACCTGCTCGTTGTGAGCCACGCGTAATCCTCGCCATCACAAATCGACAATTACAACAACAAGATCTCCAAAGGAAAGAATTTCTTAAGGCTCAGAGTGCAAATGAGGAAAAATCAACCCCAATTTCCTATTTTAACCCCACAAACCCTAATTTTTACCTTTGAAACCCTCCTTGGTTTAAATTTAGAGCACCCTAAAACATTCAAAACCATAAATGTGGGCCCTATAGCCTAATTTTATGTTCTCTATGCATCTAAAACTATAATAGAACCTTGTTGTGAGCTTGACCAAAAAAGTAAATTTTCTAGCCAACCTCTCGAGGGGGTAGCCTAGCATCGTAGTATCTTTCCACTAACCACCGAGGCATAGTGGGGCATATAAATTTTGTCTCAAAGAGGGAAAAAATGTAGACATGTAAAAATGACCTAACACATATCACACAACCTGAATTACATTTTTCCATCATCGACATCATTATCATTAATATAATTGCATTTCACATCATTTACATCATTAAACCTATTTTACTATATTAATTAAATAATTTTAATCATTTAATTAATTCACTATTTTATCATTAATCTAACTTTATTCCTCTTGATTAATTAAATAAACACAAATTATTTAATTATGTCACTAATATACCCTATTCATCTAAATCAATTAAATTGTTATAATTAATAATTTAATTAAACCACTTCCCCTTCTCTAAATTTGAATAATTAAATCAATTATTCAAAAATCATTCAATATGTCAACAAACAAATATATCTTTATTTGTCAAATTCAAAAGCAATTTGCATGCTCATTGTAACGCCCCGCCGTGCAAACCCTAAAGGAACTAATAACAACGCAACAATTTTTTTTTTTAAAAAGAATATAATAAATATACTTAAGTATTCCAATATAACAAAGTACTAAGTTGCACGACTAATTCCCTTAGGGTACACGAGGTGACATTACTATACTAACCCGTAACAATGATAATAGATTAAACAATAATTAAACAATTATGTAAAACCATTCATTCTCATAGCATCATTCTAAAATATCCATTAACAATAACCATATTAATACCATATATACATATTACAATAAATGAAATTATAAAGATATAAAGTGTTACATATTTCGACAGATACAACTCAACATAACCAACTACAACAAGTGATTGATCCTGAATGAATACATAGTCTGAATATACATTATATCCATAAGATAGTACAATACAACTGACTGAAAATACATCTCAATAACCACATATACAAATTACATCAAGGTCATCCCAACACACATGGGAGACGATACATCAATGAATACATTACATCTGAGGTATAAACATACATCCAGTACACGAGAACACTGGATCAACAACATCCGCCAAAACCCTGCAACAAAAGATACATCTGCAACTAAAAAGGGAACCCAACGGGGTGCGAAGCACGTTCCACCCAACCACCCCCGTGCTGGGAGTAGACAAGGAAGGATCCCCGACCAAGCACGTCTAACAGTAACACAATACTAACTCCAGACAAACAACTTAACATCAAAGACCACATAGAACACTAAAAAAAGATAAATCCAAAAGGCACAACAACAAACCACTTCTGAACATAACAACAAGTCACAATCACAACATCAATGAAACTCAAGACATAATATCAAAGACTACTTCCAAAACTAACCAATGACAAATTCATAAATCACTTCCAGAGGACTTCAACAAAACAACACAAATAGAATGTTAGAGGAGAGTGTCATCGCATGGCTTAACATGAATTATCCAGACAACCTATCACAAGGTGCCGCCTCCATCTCTACATGGATTCTCTAGACAACCAAGTTAAGGTGCCGCCTCCATCTATGGTTCTCCTGACAGCCTATCTCAAGGCGCCACTCCATAGGGTTACTCATGCGGAGTCGTTAACCTTTCGTGAAGCCAAGGCAACGACCTTGCCAACCACGGCCTTCTCGGTCCCCTTCAGTCTGTGATAGCACTAACAGGCGGATGAGGTTTCACAATTATCTTATTAATGTTTAATCCCTACCCACGATTAATTTCTTAGGTTATCACTGATTACTCTAACTCTACGTGGGTTACCCTGACAACCCCTTTGTGCGTCAGACCCCCACTAGAGCCACTCTCTCTAGACACTCAAGCACAAAATATCCAACACAATAGGATTGTACCACAAGAAATATTGAACCAATCAAATAGTTTATCCGTGAGGCTTAACCATCTCGCCCACAATCATATGCATAACATTCACAAAGCGGTACAATCCAAGTGTACATTAACCAAAACCAAAACATAAGAACAACATCAAATTACAAGATCGAGAATAAATAACAGTATCCCCACCTCTGGAAGTCCTAAACACAGCTTAAGTTCCTATGAAAGGTAAAATAAATCTAGGGTTTCCCACATGACATAAACCCAAATAAAAGAAATCCACAATTGAATTAAACGAATAGCCTCAAGAGTAAGTCATTTTCATAAAACAACATTGCACAATTCATTTCAAACCTAATAAATTTCACAAATAAAACAAATCAATTACTCAAAGCATTCAACTAATTAACACATAGTTTATCTCTAATTTACACAATTACATTGGCATAATACCAATTTATACAACTTTTCCAACATTGCTACACGTGAATTTATATCATCTATCTATGTTCTCATCATATACAATCATCACCATACAAATATGTTTATAAAAATATATATCTATATATTTATATATATACACAAATATATATATATATAAATATATATACAAAACATATATATAATAAACATACTGTAAAACTTTTATTAATATATATATATATATATTCATAAATTCGAAAGAGGTTAAATATTTACAAATTCAAATGAGATTTAAAAAGGTAGTAGCATTTTTATTTTTGTTTATTTTTAAAAGAAAACGTATTAAATAATCAAAGGAACAAAAGTCCCATGCCTGGTACTGCGCACCTCCCAAAGGGGGGCCACAGCCCCATGACTACATACAGCAATCAGGACTGCTATGTGCAGTCCAAACTGCTGTGCGCAGTACCCTGGTGGGTGGTACGACTACGACCGTCCACACACCTTAATAAAATTCGATTATTATATATATATTTTTTTAATTTTTAATTTTTAGTTTTATTTATTTTATTTTCATTTTCCCACACGGAAAATAAGAAACGCATATTATATATATATATATATTATAATTTCGTTTCAGTTGAAAAATAAATAGAGGATGGATTTCGAAAATCAAATTTATTTTGATTAAATATTTCATTTTGTATACAATCTCAAAAATCTAAACAAAATATATATTTATTTATGAAGTTCTTTATAAAAAGAGCAATATATATATATGTATACCTATGTATATATATATATCTAATATTCAAAAAACGAATAATATAAACAAATAGATTTTTCAATAGATTAAGTATAAATCCGACATGTAAATTTAACCCTCAATCAAAAATGATTTTTATTTCAACAATAAATTTCACTACTAATTATATTGAAGAATTTCAAAAAGATTTACTAAAGTTTACTACAGAAGATTCAAGAGTTTTAATACAAACAGGTTTTCAATTCACAGAACTTCTTTCAATGAATTTCTTTTAAGCACAGTAAGCCAGATTTTGTTTATAAAACAATAAAATAATAATAACTAACAGAAGAAAACCTGGAGTCCTTTGTTCGATGAAGAATCCCTTTTGTAGCCTCCTTTCGATCTCCTCCTGCAGCTCTCTTTTCGAATCTATCTTTTCTTCAAGCAATTATTTTACCCAGAAGCACCAACAAACTATTTTTCCCTTTTCTTTTCTTTTACAAATCCAAAACAACAGAAAAATCTTCTGTGTGTGAATAATTCTCCACATAAAAATAATAAATCAAAAAGAATCAATAAAGCTCTTCTGCTTTCTTTTCCAAAAAATCCTCTTCCCTTATTGTTCCTTTTTCCAGCTTTTAAAAGCACAACTTATCTACAATTTTTAATTAAAATAATTTATTTAAGCCAGATATTATCCGCACATGATTTTTCTAATTTAATATTAATAAAAAGATAATATTTAATTATCCTCATCGATATTAATTTTAAATAATTATTTACATTTTTAATTAACTAATTCACTTTTAAATTTACAAAATATTTAAATTTAATATTTTACCAACTCACAATTAAATCAAATAACAATGCAACATAAATTAATTATCTTATAACATAAGATTAATTAATTAAACACTAACCATAAATTAAATATAAACTCAACAATTAACTACACAACGACAAGGACAAAACTTCAGTCATGACACAACGACTCACAACAGACGACGAACTTGGGACGGGGATACTTCCAAATCTACTCCCTTTTTCAACATTTACCCGTTGGGTAACTTTTAATGCTCGCCCTGTCCTGCCGAAGCAGGTGGAATTGAGACTTATTCCTGCAATCCTGCATACCAATAAACGTCAAGTAACACATGTTTATATATATAATCAAACATCCTATCGTGAGAAGGAATTGCAGCGTAGCAGGACACTCGTAAACCAGTGGTGCTACACTGTCCTCTCACCTAAGCTATGCTAACAATTACAATATCAATGATGAAATAACATTCTAAACAAACTATCATAAGATAACATGATTACTTATCAACTGCATCATAATTTAATTCTGAAAATCAACTAACATCACCAACCACAATGTCATATGAAATAATCATGTCCTCAAGTGTTTAAGCATAATCACCAACGGTCTACTAATCAAACCACCAAATCAAGCAATAATAGTATCATCATAGTATCAAACCAAAGCATAGAAAATAATAAGTCTAAACAGTATGAGGACACTCATCTCCACTATTAATTAATTAATTATCCTCACCCCTTTTTGATTGAGTAAATCATGATCATTGATTTCCCACTCTAATTGGTTAACTAACCCATCTATTTCCTAACTCAACCTGACTTTCTCAATCCCACTAAACACTCAATCTGACGTCTCCAACCCCACCAATCATTCCAATCTAATCCCACTGATTATCCAATTAAAATATTTAATTGGATCAATCAAAGGAGTTAACTGGCTAATCTATTTCCTCTCAACGGTTCTCAACCGTTGATAATGATATTTCACTATTGAATCTTGATCGTTCATTTGAAACCTGGAAATCTATAAAACAACCTTCTTCATTCTCAAAAACGATCAAAGAATCTAGAGAATTTGTGGAGGGGTTATGTCAAAATAGCCATTGAAGCACATTTAGCACATTTACATCTTTGATCACCATTAACACACCTTTTGAAGCTTTTTGCAACAACAATGGAGGCTTCGTATTGATCCAAGCGATCCAACATCAATACGAATTACACTTCTCCATGGGATGGTAATATTGTAATGCTTGAATTCGTTTTATGTTCTATTTTATGATAGCATTTGTTCTTCAAATTCTTACTTTTATAATTTCATTTCATGAGTATGGTTTGGGATTTTGATCTTGCTTTGATCTCTTTCGTCTGATTTCATTGTTGTTTTCCTTATGCTTAATTTCCCCCTTATAGCTAGCCTAAAAAATTGTGAATTTTTCCTAAATATTAGCCGTTGTGTATTTTGGCCTCACTTTACCTACTGCTGATGACTGGTTGAGATGACTTTTGTAAGCACCCAAGTGTGATATTTGTCTAAGTCTCTATCTTGCCTCTCCATTTTTTCTACAAGTTATTTTTTTTAAGGTATAAAAGTGTTCAAGTTCAACATTGTGGAAAGTTTAGGAACTCCTCAAACTTTGACAAGTCTAAGTGTTCAGATGTTTAATGTTCAAGTTTTTAGGAATTTCACAAGTTTTTGAACTCCTTGATGTTGATAATAAGAAGGATGATGTTTGCTTGGTTCATGATGTCACAAAGTTTGCAAGTTCACAAACTCTATGAAATATCAATGGATTTTTCCAACACATTAGGGATAATGTAAAAAAATGAAAGGAATAAAAGAAAATATAGAAATATGATGAAATTTAGAGTGTCAAAAAATTTGAAGGTTCACAAATTAGAGAAATGTGTGACAAGCTAAAGAAAATATGGAAAGAAAGATAAATAAAGTGAGAAAGGAGACCAAGTTCCAAATAATTAAAAGTTCACAAACTTAATTAAAGTGCGACAAGGTTCATCACACGCTCAACATTGTAACAATAGAGAAAAAGGTTGAGATAAAGATATAAGGATGAGTTGTCATTGAGTTTTTTGGTTCAGAAGCTCATTAGGTATGTGACAAGGTTCTTATAAGGGAAAAATCACCAAAAGGGTACAACATTTAAAATGTAGAAAGGATGTTGAAGGAACATTTACACAACATACCTACCCTCATCCACCCTAGTATATTTCAACCACTAGGAGTAATGGTAAACAATCTCCTAAGTTATTTTTATACACTTCAAGATCGAACCATCATAAAAGTAGATCAGATGAACACATACCAAAAAGTATTCTACCATGCTTTGTAGGTACTAAAACATAGAAAAATAGATGTGAACCCTAAATGAGGTTAATCAAATGGGTACACCTACGTTTTGACTTGATGTTTCACTCAATTATGAGGGGTATATTGCATAAATAAAAATTAGAAAACAAACATAATTTTTATAACAATAAAAAGGTAGGTTTTAAGAAGTTGAAATGATGTGTACCTTTTTGAAAAAGTGTTGTTTTGGGCCTCACCGAGGACTCATTCGCCCAGTGGCGAATGGGTCCCTGCTAGGGTTCTAGAAAGTTGATTTCTGAGTTTTGTTCTTCAATGTTTGCACTCCCAGATCCCAGGTGTTTAGCTCCTGAAAGTCAGAAATAAATTTTGTAGAAGTATTTCCGTGATCTTGCAAGAAAGGTGACAACTTTTACAACTTTGCAACTTTGAATTTTTTTTCTCTCCACTTGATCTTCAATCTAAAACATGCAATCACATATGAAGAGAGAAGAAATTTTTTGATTTATAAGGAATAGGGGTTTGCCTTGGTCAAACCTCATTTTGGTAATTAAACATTGAATTGAAATAATGTATAAAAAGAAAGATGAATGACAATGTAATGCTACACCTCACCAATCCTCAATTGAAACTTTGAGTACAAATCAACAATCTTGCATGAAGTGGCCTCAAAGAGTGTAGATATTGATCATGAAATTGACATAAAATGGCTTTGAAGACTTGAACTTGATCACCAATGCTACAACATCACATTAGCTAAACAACATGCATGACTTTGACATGATGAATTTGATCCTTGATTGCTGCAATAAAACTTCAATAGTCTACCCTTGAATTCCTTCTTGAATTCTCTTGAATGCTCTTGTGAAAGTGCTCTTATGATAACTTGAATTTTCTAGGTGAAAGTATGTGAAATAACCTTATATTTATACATAACTTAAGATTAAATATCGAAATTCAAATAACACAAGCTGACATCAGATCTTGAATTTGAAATCATTAAAATACTACCCAAAACACATCCTAAGGGGGGTGTCCTAAGTTAAGGAGGACCCATTTTCCATAGGCCGAATGAGTCTTAGCATACTTAACTAGGACATGTTTCAGGGATTGTGAAATAACATGCCAAAAGGGGGTCCTAGGACCTAGTGAGGACCCATTCACCATGTGACAAATGGGTCTTAGGTCACTATCCTATGACACAAACCTTGCAAAATTAAGTGTTATGAAATCTCATTAATGAGTGTCAAATTTTATCCCTAAAAAAATGTAATAAATAAGGCTTGGATTTGAATTTAAGGGGCCAATTAAGCTCAAATTAAGCTCAATTAATTAATAAATCCCTAGATTACTATGAAATGTAAAGAAACACTTTACAACACCCTAAATAAAGAACCATTAAGTCCATTTTATTATTAATTATTCCCAAATTAAGTGTCAAAAAAGGGTTACTTTTTTCGACACTACATTTTTCCCCCACTTTAGTGAGAGTTTTCCCCCATTTCAAACTCACACTAAAGTAGACATTCAAGAAACTTACGTATGTAGCAATGACAAAGATACTCAATCATACACCATCAAAGAACAAATAAAGGATCAAGCTCCGATTGTTCCAACACGATGTGGAATGTGACTATTTGTCCAGCAAAAGGGGAAGGATCAAGCCTCGACAATCTGTCCAACGCAATGTGGACTAGGTCTAAGTTGTTTGTCCAAAAAATTGTTTACAAGAAAAACTCAATGTCCACTATGCAAATGACACATGTGCTCACTCTGGGGTAGTGGAACGTTAGGCCATCCATCCACTAGGTGAGTATCCCAAAAGGGTGGCAAATGAGAGAATCATATTAGGCTCCCATACCTTACTGAAGTTATCCTCCTAACAACCTCGATAAGGCACCACAATGCTAAATACTTATGAATATTATGTCTATAGTTTTTTTTCAATGTGATCTCGCTTCATGTAAGGTCTTCTTCTTAGGGAAGATCATGCCTAATGTCTCTAAGAGAGGACAAGTCAAGAATATCAGATTGCCACTTATGGGATGCCTTGCTTCACATCATACCACTAAGGGAAATTCGTACACTTAGACATATCACACTCTTGGAGGACATCAAACCTAATGATACCACCAAGAAAAGGATGCATCACAAGAAAAAGAAAATCACACCATGAAATATGCAAAATTTTGAAAGATTTCA
>VDFB02058242.1:13680085-13766296 GCA_007258455.2 Sequoia sempervirens | reverse complement strand
AGATATTGTTAGTGTAAATCAAGTAAATAAGAACCTATTATCCATACTTATATTAAAATGTCATAATTACTCTTACGGCTAATAATTGCTGCAAGCATCATTATTGCTTAATCATAAATCTTATCGATCTATCTACCTGTATATAAATATGTAATCTACTCATTTAAAGAATACCCAAGTACTTATCTTCTGTAGCAGCACTATGATACGTGCGTGTGAGGGGAGGTCAGACTTGTTCATAGAATAATTGTTTGCATATCATCTCTATATTCTATACCAGACTATAATATGTTGAGGTCTGTATGCATTTACTTTATGTGAGTTATCTTGAGACTACTCCAGATTTAAGTGCCTTATTCATACATCCAATGAAGGCTGCTTGGCTTCATATGAGCACGTCCCTTCTAGTTCTAATTCTTCTCTTCCAAAGTCCATGATGATCCCCTTTGCATTTAAAATGGTCTGCTCTTATACCACTTAATTTGGGTAGACATGCCTCTTCGTATCATGTATTTAATTAAGAGACATGTCCCTTGCTTTAGTTAATTGCCCCTTAATTTAGATAATTAATTACATTAATATCATCTAAATTAAATTGCTGCCCTCAGGTGCTTTAACTAATTCAAATTAGATCTTATTTGCTAATTGGATCTGGGTGCCACCTTTCAGTGTTATGTGAATCATTGTATTTCAGTGAAACTCTAATCGCTTACTTAACTAACTCAATCATATACATGTAGCTACAATATATTATGATCGCTGCTGTATTGAGTGTTTTTGTAGATCATACGATTTGTAATATCTTTTTTTATAATCCCCTTAGCTTGGGCGCCTAACAATTATTTATATATGCTTATCAAAGCATGGTCGGCCATAATAGAAATTACTTTGTATTGCAAATATGGTCGGCCTATGTTTATAAATTTACTGAACTTCCTTATACAGGTCAGCCAGCAACAATTTATAATCATTTTTTTTCCAGTCGGCTCAGATTCAGTATTACATTTGTGGGGGCATGACATGATGGCTGACCAATCCATATCCCTAGGAGGAACTGTTAAACATAGGTAGTCTAATTGAGTTGAGTAAGCTCCACATTTTGAACAGTCATCCTCCGCATTACTTAAGAATATATATTTTTGTCTTGGAGTATGCCTTTGTGATAGTCAATTTGCTCTTTGGGTGCGGACATGACAGTAGAGTCTTTCCATCTACATGTTATGATGCCATCTTTTAATGGTAATATAGTCCTAAACCTTAGAGCCCCACATCTTGTTAGTATGTCCTTCATATCATTGAGATCATCTCTCTTTTGAAGTGGCCTATGTCCATTCTAGGAATTTGTTGAGAATTTCAACTTTCTGCCATCTTTAACCTCATAGGGGATGTGATTGGTGATAATATGCTTGCATTTTCCCATGAAGTTCCATATGTGTAACCTTGTCGAGAGGTCAAGGGTGTTGAATATTTGTAAATTTTCCATGGTATCAAGGTACTTTCTTTGCGAGAGGAGGCTCCTTTGGAGTTAGGGTTGGCATAGATGCTCTTGATCAATTTGGCCCCAAGGGTTGTGTTTTGAATTGCCACTTTTTAAATTTCAGCACCTCCAAAGGGAGATGGCAAATAGACCTTCCATTCCATGGTATCAAGTTACTTCCTTTGCAAGAGGATGCTCCATTTAGAGTCAAAGTTGGCAAGGATGTTCTTAAGCAATTTGGCCCCAAGGGTTGTGTTTTCAATTGCCATTTGTCTAATTCCAATGCCTTGAGAGGGAAATGGAAAACAAACATTCTCCCAAGCAATAGGGGGAATCTTGTCATCTCATCTATGCCTTGCTAAAGGAAGTCCATTATTTTATTTATGCCATTGATAACAAAAGCCGGGAGTACTAAAAGGAGATAAATGGGTAGAGAACAAGTTTGATCATGGCGAGTCCCTTGGCGAAAGATAGCCACTTGCACCACCATGTGGCTAATTATGACATTGATAACAAAAACCGGGAGTACTAAAAGGAGATAAATGGGTAGAGAACAAGTTTGATCATGGCGAGTCCCTTGGCGAAAGATAGCCACTTGCACCACCATGTGGCTAGTTATGCTTTGAAAGAGTCAACTAGGGAGTTCCAGCGCGTGATCTACATGCTTCGATGAATAGAGTTGCCCTAAGGTACGTGCCTAGAAGCTTGCCAATGCTAAAACATAGTGCTCTAGCTACATTGTTTTGTAATCTTATGATGGGTTGAAGGAAGAAAAACCTTAGGTTTGTCCTTATTTATCCATTGTCTTGAAGCAATAACATAAGTTGATAGTATGCGATTATATTTGCAGCATCAGGTATGTGGTCTTCGCCAAAGAATATGGTGTCATCAACAAATTGGAGATGAGTGAAAGCCTCCATCTCCTCAGTTGTTACAATGCCCTTCCATTTGTTGGCTCGAGAGTAGGTAATGTAGTGTTCCGAGGCCTCTGCCATGAGAATGTATAGGTAGGGGATTGGAGACCACCTTGCCTAAGCCCTATCATGGCTTCAAAGAATCCCACAAGTCCTCCATTTAAGAGAGTGGAGAATTGTGGAGTGGAGATGCATTTGAAAATCCATTTTTTCCATTTTCAAACAAAAGCCAAAATTTTTCGAGGATTTTCATGAGAAATCTCTAGTCAACCTTGGCATACACTTTGCTAATATCTAGTTTGACAATTATGCCTTTCACATTAGAATTTGAAATTGAGTGCATAATTTCATGGGTAGTGTTAATACCTTTAGTGATAGCTTGCTTTGGCACAAAACCACTTTGCACCAAGGAGATGAGAGAGGGAAGCATTGCCTCAAGTTTGTTCCCCACTGATTTGGGTATGATTTTATATATTGTGTTGCATATGGCGATTGGCTTGAAGTCAACAAAGGTGGATGGGGAATTTTTCTTGGGGATTAGAGCAATAAAAGTGCAGTTAAGAGATTTCAGTACTTTTTAGTTCCCTCTTGATTTGTTGCAAAGTTTAATCACCTCCTTGCCAACAGTGTGCCAACATTTTTGAAGGCAATTGGGTACCTATCAAGACTTGGAACTAATGTCTAGATGCATTTGAGAAAGAGCAAGGTTGATGTACTCTTTTAAAAATGTGTCCATTAGCATTGCGTTGTCTTTCTTTGAAATGCAATTTGGAATTGTTTGCAGAAATTTGGCTTGGGAAGTCAAATTCGAGGCTTCTTCATGTTGTAGGAGAGCTTTGCAATGTTCAATAGCCTCAACTTTAGTGAGATCTAGATTGTTTAGTAGAGTTCTTGATCTTGTTTTGATGGTAGAGATCCAATTGTGTGAATGATGGGATTTAGTCAAATTGTGAAAAAACTTGGCATTCTTTTCCCCTTGAGCCATAACTTGCGATTATTTTGCCTCCAAAAGATTCCTCTTTGGCTTGAATGTCCTTCAATTTTATGAGGAGACTTGATCCATTCCATTCCTAATCACATTTTCATCGAGATCTTGCAACTCTTTTTCAAGTATTTCTTTTTCCTTGAATATGTTCTTGAAGGTTGTTTTGTTCCACTTCTTTAGGATGGGCTTTAGGGCAGTAGTGTAATGGAATTACTTGCACAAGAGAAGAATATAATAGAAGACAGGCTGCAAATTTTTTGATAATAGTAGGCCACTTCGAGGGGGAAAACCTCCGAAAGTCTTCAATAAAAATAGAATTCACAATTTTATTCTTAACTATCACTCACTACCTTGTATATATAGGCATCATTAGGTAACATTATACTCTAATCCCAATGAGGCCGGCTTAGCATACCAAAACTATTCATAGGGACTTGTAATAGACTCAATTAAGGATTATGTGACCTGTAGTTGGTTATCACAAGTCCCAATACATGTTATCGGATAAGGGCATAGCATGCCCCTTCCCTGAAAACTAACATTGTCCTCAATGTTGATGATTTGTGGAAACTTTTGTAGTAATGCTTATCTTCCCATGTCACAACTTTGTTAGCTAGATTCTTCCACTTGATCAGATTCTCAATGAGCTCCCTTGTTTGTAACCTCTTGTTCCATGTTTGAAGGATTCCCTCAAGTTTTGTTATGATTCTACCCTTCACATTGATCCTTGGTAACTGTATTTGGATTGAAATTCTATGCTGATAAGCTTGTTGCTTAGTGTAATTCTGTGGCATTGCCTTGTTCTCCTTGAGATTAGAGCGCACCTCTTGTTGGTGTCAAAAGTATTCTTCCATCACTTCAACCTTTTCGTGTACCTTCAAAGAAGAGTTGATAGATGGTGGATGGTGCCCATGTACTAGTTGAATGACATGATTAGGATCTCTTTTAGGAGGCAATCCTTTTGGCTTATTCTCCAAAATTACTAAGTGCCCATTTATAATTTCTTATTCCCATCTAAATTCTTGTGGATCCAGTGATGTAGAACTCTTTGACTATTCATTTCTAATGAATGCAAGTGGGCCACACCCTTGTTTTCTTCCTCATTAAGCATCTTTTTGCATTTTGTGAGAGCTTTCTAGTTGTGGATACCATGCATGCGATCCTCTTAGTTCAAATGTTCTACCCTTTGAGTAAAATTGCATAAACATCTCTTGGAAGTTCATCTCAATTGTTCCTAGGGCATATTGAGCCATTGGACTACCAAAACCATGTTTGCTACAACCATTGGGATAGTGAACATAGGAGAATCTAGCATTTAGTCTCCCATGGTGAGTTTAATATCATGACATTTCTCTAAAGAACTTGCCCAAGAGAAGAATATGATAGAAGATAGGCTGCAAATACTTGATAATAATAGGCCACTTCAAGGGGCAAACCTCCAAAATTCTTCATAAGAATAGAATTCACAATTTCATGCCTAATTTCTACTCACTACTTATATATAGGCATCATTGTGTAACATTTCTCTAATCCCAATAAGGCCGACTTAGCATACCAAAACTAAACTTATGAACTCATAGTAGACTCAATTAAGGATTGTGTGGGCCATAGTGGATTATTACTTATCCTAATACATGCCATAGGTTAAGGATGTAGCATGTAGTTTCCTAAAAAGTGAATACATCTCTAAGCCTTCACACCATTCCTTCATCAGTTCTAGAAATTTGTCATCTCTAGACCACATGTTCTCAAATTTGAATGGGCATCTGGGGTTTTGCCGAGTCTTCCGCAATAATAGATTGTAATGGATGATGATCTGAACTGGAGCTAGGGATAGTTGAGCTCTCAGTGGTTGCATCCAAGCTTAACCATTTGGGGGATAGAAAGTATCTGTCTGGCCTTTTGCCAATGCTTCTGAAGCCCTTTTGCCTATTCGTTAAAGGATCCATTTTTGGGGATAACATCAAGCAGACTGTTTGGGTTGATGAAGTCAATAAAGTCTTCTTGAGATTGTATTGCTCTTATGATACCTCCTTTCTTGTCATCTACCCTTGAGATTATGTTAAAATTTAAAATCCTCACACACAATGAACTTATCTTCATTTGTGGTTTCCAGAGCAGTAGTAATTAAGTACCAAATTCTTTTTCTGTGTGAGACCTGTGGGACCATGATTGTGAAGAAGCTAAAAATTCAGATTGGAGATCAGATGTTCTGTGTATTTTTTATGTGAATGCAAGAAAATGTATTCCTAAAATTAAGGAATTGTAGTCAGGAAACAGTGTAGGAGATAGGATTTTCATTTCATCTACAACTTATATCCCTATAAAGAGGACTCACATTCATATGTACAACAGCTCTTTGCACATGGAAGCTTCATTGTTTGAACACGTATCTTTTTGGAATCTCTTTTATATCATTAAATCCCATATTGCTCCACGTAAAGGGCCTCAATTGATATTATAGGCAAAACTAAACTTTCCTTCAAATCCTAATTTAAAATTGTATTTATAAGTTCACATTTATGTAATAATAGATTGTAATTGATTTTGACGTCTGAAATTTGAAGTTGAACTATGTAGTAATCCAGTATACAGTGTGTACTGCTTCAGCAATCTCAAAATTAATAAGAAAATTCCATATTTGAAAATTCATGGTGTACACTTCTTTACTTTCACTTTTGCACTCTTTATGCAATTAGGAAGGCTTTAATTATAAGAACATCAGTTATTTCTCATTTTATTTTTTGCTATTTTTGGGTTCCTGGTTTTTTCCCAATTTTATCCTGAGAAATTAAGAATTTCTTTTTCTTTTGGTTTGCCAAGAAACTCATGAGAAAAGTATTGCTTCTATGGTTTGTCCAATGGCTTATAATCAAGATATAATATTGTATTAGTATATTCTTCTAGTCACACAAATTTGCCTCTCCACCATCCTTGAAATCTCTGGACACCCATCTAAAAACTTAAATTTGTGAGTATCTCCCATTAAACTATAGAGCAACAGTATTCACGGAAACAATTTGATACACAAAAGAAAGAGAGTTTTAATATCACCAAAATTCACTGAACCATTCCATAATTACACTGTACATTGTGAGCTATGCACATATTTATATCCAATCTTTATTCTTTTCTATGTGGTTCACCTTCACTGCCAAATCACAGATACCAGGTGTATACTGATCAGTGTTGTAAATGGATTTTATTGTCACAAATTTATCAAAATCGTTAAGAGGGCGATTCCAACTTTCAAGTTACATTAACATTATGGCTGAATTTTGGAGAACTTGTTTGTTTTCGCCATTATGAATAATGACAAACTTTGCACTATGTTACGGTACTTGTTGATCATTGGCAAGTAAATACATTTCATGGTTGCATTTCAGGCTTTTATTATTTTTCTATATTGGAATTTATCTTGGCTTATTGTTTTTTATTTTCCTTATGCAGATGTGCTACTTAATGTATGGCTTCAATTCTGCTTTACCTAACCTGATCTATTTTATTGTAATCAAATAATTGTATATTTGTGCAGGGTGCAGTTGAGAGTTTGCTAGATAGAAGTTCTCGTATCCAGCTCTCAGATGGAACTGTTGCCCCATTAAGTACAGAATCTCGTCAGTGTCTTCTAAACAAGCTTGAGGCGATGACTTCAAGTACTCTACGGTGTTTAGGTTTTGCATACAAAGAAAATCTTGGTGATTTTTCAACATATGATGGAGAGGAGCATCCAGCCCATAAATTCTTGCTTGATCCTGCTAATTATGCTTCAATCGAAAATGATTTGATCTTTGTTGGATTTGTAGGACTGAGGGTAAGAGTTAAATGTTTTTCCTTGTTTATGGGTGTAGATCCTACACTTGCTTCGTGTTTGCAATTTAAAATTATGCTAGGTCAAATTGAAGTTTTGTACTGAAATATCTATTCGTTGGTAGGATCCTCCACGCCAAGAGGTCCATGAAGCTATTCAGGAGTGCAGGGATGCTGGTATTCGCTTGCTGGTGATTACAGGAGACAATAAGAATACAGCTGAAGCTATTTGTCGTGAGATTGGTGTTTTTGAGCAAAATGAGGACATCTATAATAGAAGTTTCACAGGAAAGGAGTTTATGGCTTTACCTGAAACCAGAAGGAGAGAAATTTTGAGAGGACCTGGAGGGTGTGTCTTTTCCAGATCTGAGCCCAAGCACAAGCAGGATATAGTTCGTATGTTGAAGGATGCTGGAGAAGTAGTTGCAATGACAGGTGATGGTGTGAATGATGCACCTGCTTTGAAGTTGGCTGACATAGGTATCGCCATGGGAATTGCTGGAACAGAGGTAACTTAATGTCTTTTGACTTTTTGTTATTGACAAAGGAAAATGGTTATCATACTTGTAGAAAGTATTTTGTAAATGATTGATTGAGTTGGTAATTTTGTCACAAATTCAGTCAGGGGACAAGTTTTCATTTAATTGAAGAACATTGACATACATTTATGATTTTGTTCTATATTTGAATGCTTGCTTTCTTCTTATATTTTCTGCTTTTCTTGTTTACAAATACACACATGTTTAATAATCTTTTTGTTGTTGTCTCTTATAAATAGATGCACATGCAGTAATACTCTTGTACGAGGCTCTTCTCACCGTTTTGCATCTTAAACATTTAATTGCTCTTTTCCATATTTTATAATTGATCTGGTTGCTTGCACAAATTGTTCAACCTCTAAATCTGAAATTCTTAAACACCCGAAGATTGAAAACAATAGCAATCTGCTCTGTATCTAACATGAATGGTTTTAACTTTATTCAATTTTTTCAGCAGAGTAATCCAAGGCATAATTCATATTGGTCTTTGTTGATGGATGTTGTGTTTGTTTTGATCTCAAGATTTTGTGCAAATCTCTTAGCTATCGGGTGTCCTGTGATTCATTCAATGGAGTCACAGACACTGAGATATTGTTCTGCGCTCGTTTTGTTTTGTTTTGTATTACAAATTTTTGTTTCTTGTTTTTCTTTGTTTTCTGCTTTGTTAATCGGAGAAGGGTTTGCTTTTAGGTTGCAAAGGAGGCTTCTGATATGGTGTTAGCAGATGACAATTTCAGTACCATTGTTGCAGCTGTTGCGGAAGGTCGCTCCATTTTCAACAACATGAAGGCATTTATTCGGTTCGTTTTCTCCTTTTTTAATTCCTCATCTCTTTATTCTATTGATGGAGTGTTATTACATTCTTTGGATGATAAAGTAATGGTATGCAGAGGCATATTATTGCAGTCTAAATTTAATCCATTGTGATACACTAAACTGGTTGGCAAACTACAATTTATATGCATTTTTACATGTATTTAAAATGAGTGAAAAACTTGTTCTTGACAATAACCTTGCTAACCCAAATTTTTTCAAAAGCAGGGACCCAGCAAAACATTGTGGTATAACTCAGGAAAATTTCCAAACATTAAAAAACACATAAAACTGTAAAAAAATTCATCAAAAACATTGCATACTATTGAATTTAGGGAACATGTTACCGATTTCCTTCATATGTAGATCAAAAATTCAAAATTCTGGATATGTGGTGAAGTTTTTTTATATGGTGATGATCTTATCCAAATTGCAAAAACAACTCATGGCTTGAGAGAGCATTTGAGGGCCTAGGAACTCTTCTGCCAAGAGGTTGGGATGCAAGTGAACACCACCAAAACCAAAGTCATAATCTTCTCATTGAAAAGGAAAAGGAAACAATTTTTTTTTTAAGGAAGCCCATTGGAAATAGTGGAAGAATACAAGTACCTTGGGATCAATTTTCACAATAGGCTCAATGGGGAGACCTACAGGGTGAAAAAGATACAGGGAGGGTGGAAAGATTCTTTCTTACTACAAAACAGATGTAGGAAGGTAGAATTATGGGTTTGGAAAACCAACAAAACCCTTTTGGGCTTGCTTGTCATTCCAGTTATCCTTTATGTTTGTGAAGTATGGGGGATTAGTATGTCAAATCACAAATCAAGGCAGCAAGAAAGAATCAAAAAACATTTAATCATAAGCAGCTTCAAAATCAGAACTTCAGCGCCTTATGAGATCCTTTTGGTTGAAGTAAGACCTTTTCCACTGGAGGCATCTGTGATAACTCAAATGCTAAGTTATCCAAAAAAGGTTCAAAATATGGATAACCATTGCTGGCCCATAATGGTGATGGAGGAGGACTTAAGTTGTGCAAAGAAGACGTGGATGAAGTAGAACAAGAAGTGGATGAATAAGTGGGACATTAAATTAAGAGTGTTGTAACACCAATGAAGAAATAAAAAATGTGGTAAAAAAATTCAGGGTTGCCATTTGGACAAAGCATATTGGTTGGAAAAAAGTGTATTATGTCAAAGAGTTTAACCCCACTTGGGATCATGCCGAAAAAACATATTTGGAAGCTGCAATCAAGGAGAAAGCGAAGCTGCTAACTACACAGTTGAGGACTGTATCACATCATCTTAGATGTGAGATTGGTAGATGGACTATACCTAAGGAAGAGTTGTAGCAAAGGGGCGGTGGAGATAGAATGGTACTTCATCATGGAGTGCACAACATACAAAGATATATTGTAATGTCCTGTTTTATTCCTAAATATCTGCAGCCTATGTTTCAAAAGATATCAATAAAGATATTACACCAACCTGGCATTAAATAAAGATTAAGTTGTTAAGAATGGTCAACAAACATATAAGGAGTTGTTTCCCTTGAGAAGATAAGGTATATAAGGAAGGTAGATCTAGAAGGAAAAAAAAGGGAAAATAATTATTATGACCGATTACAAGTAATAGACAGCAGCACTAGCAAATTGACTTATTTAAAATTAAATTATTATTCTCCAAATGCAGCGATGAAGGGTTGTAAGTTGTAACTATTGAGGTGAAGAGGTGTGATTCCCTCAAACTTGAGATATAAAGGGGAGAGCATTTCATTTGAGAAAGACATCCATAACACCATTCAATCAATCAATTAAGAATAAATATGATGTGTCTCCTTCTAATGTGAAAGTTTGTGACTTCAAATATGAAAGGTTGTGACTCCCTCAATAATAAGATATAAAAGGGAGATCATTTCCTTGTAGAGAAGGCATCGAGTGGATGTGACTGGAAAAAGGAAAAATAAAAAAATGGAATATAAGATATTTATTGGAAATAAATAAATATTGTTTTCAGCAAGAATATTATTGGGTTGAGAATATAACTTAGGAATAGCTATATATGTACATATAAATATATATCATAATTGTATAATGATATTTTATTTACCAATTAATATAGTAGATTCCTATAGCAATCTATTTTGAATTTATAGAAGTGTTTTCAAATAGGGAGGTTGATCAACCTTTCGAGTTCACAAGAGATGAAGTACCAACCATTCCTTCATCAAGCACACCACCTTGAGATGGGGCGCTCATGGGCCGAGAGGTGTATGAGTGCTCTTGGCCTTGTTAAGGAAGGCAATCTTCATACATCTTATTAAGCATGCCGCTCCGAGATGGAGCACTTGTGGGTTGGGAGGCGAATGAGTGCTCCTGGGCTTGATCAAGGAGGATGGAGTGCTTCCAAGGTGGACTAAGGGGTGGAGTGGACTTGAGATCTTGCCATGTTCATGGGCTAGGAGGAGGATGAGTGCTCCTAGGCTGGAGGGTCTTCTCAAGTATGCCACCTTGAGATGGAGCGCTCGTGGGCGGGGAGGTGTATGAGTGCTCTTGGGCTTGAGGTTTTCTCAAGTACGCCACCTCGAGATGGATGGACAAGGATCCATCCATGCTCTTGCAATACAAGGACAACCATCTTTGAGATTGCAGTTTGCAAGTACTTCAAGTGAATTCCTAATATGATTGGCTAAGGAATATGCCTTGGAATGATCATTAATGGTGTTAAGATGCCTTTGAATTCAAATAGTGATAATGTTATGAGCTATAGATCTAAATATTATAATGTTTTAGCTATGATGAATTGCTCTCAATATTATGATATTTTAATTTTATGTGTTAATTTGAATGTTGTCGTAAAGTTAATACTCGTTATTACTAATATTAGTCTTTAGTGATTATTATTGTTTTGCAGGTCCTAAATTTAGGAATATCCCAAAAAGGGACATTACATATATGTATCCAGTATGAAAACACCTTGAAAGTAGACAGTCTAACTGCCTTATTTGAGGATCAAGGCTTAGCAAAATTGCAAGTTTTTTGATCAAGATTTATGATAGGATATTCAACATTGAGAAGAATTTTAAAATGCCATAGGGCTGCAGCTTTTGGCCCCTTAGTCTTGTTGGTCTTGTGGACGTCATAAAATTCTTTCATTTCATTTCATCTCATCTCAAATTAGAGTTTAATACACATCATCGATCAAAAAACAAATTGAATACATATCAAGTTTCAATATAAATAAGAGCATTACAAATTATAATTTCAATGCTCATAATTTGTAAATTTCTTCTACAACTAAAGCTCAAAAAGATTGCTATTGTGTAGGTGTCCTTGAGATGGATGGTCTTGCTGCAGCTTCTTGTTGAGGAACATCATCCTCAACAGGGGCATGTTGTAAATGCGATGAACCCTCGTTGATGGCTCACCTTCTACCTCCTCATATGCTGCCACTTTCGCTTGTCATTCCTCTCTCTCTCCAAATCAATCATATCATTCTTAGTTATCAACATTTTCACATTGTTGGCAACCCAATTGGAATATGGATCAACGTCATCGAGGTCAAATGCCTCATGTGTCTCTTGCTTCTCTACTTTCTTTGCATGCAAACTGAAATGCCACTGTTAAAAAAAGTAGAGTCCAAAATGATGAAAAATGATTACATTTTTGGTTTGAATAATCTTATTCAAGTCCAGTTGAGTTTCCAAATGAAAGTTGTGAGTTAATGTCGTTATTTTTCGATTCATGTGCATATTTTTCTAACTAACTCAGTGTCATGTTCTTGTGCAAGTAACTTGCAATCCATTTTGACTTGGAGTTTCTTGTGTCATCCAAGAGGATTCACCTAACAAGGCACTTGCAATAACACAAAGGCTATCTTCATGGCTTGTGGCAATTATGGGGCTACTTCTTGGGTTTGTGTTACATTAGAGCTTTTCTTAGATGGTCTAGGGAACATAAAGATCCATAGCTACTGTCCAGCAAATGATACACATGCTCCAATAATATTGCAACACATTTGGAGAGACACATTTTTGTGGTTAACATACCTAAACCAAATCTTTTGTGTTTCCTAACATATCTTTAGTAGGTTCCAAGACATCGCTTGGAGAAACAAAAGCATTTGGTTCATCAAACTCATCACATCATCTTGAATGCAAATCTGTAGTCTTCAGACTTGGCATGGGAACCAAGTTGGCACCCATGAGGCTCATAGCAAGCCGAGTCATTTGCCTAATTATTAGGGACATGTTAGTAATTGGTTACATTCCACAATCGTCGGGGGATGGGAAAATGATCAAGGAAGTTGTTCTTCTTTTCTACAAGATGGTTCCACTTCCTAGCACCTTTTGATTTCTATGGCATGATTACTTCTAAACTATATAAACATATCTTTGTAAAATAGTTTAGAGATCACAAAATCACTATATCATTTTAATTGTGAATGGATAGAGAATAAACAACCACATATTTTTTTGAAGGCTATGCCATTTACAAAACAGACAATTGAATAATGATACATTCTCTGTTTAGTTCTATATCTCTTTGTCGCAGTGTTCAATTCTGTAAGTAGCTTCCACATATGGCGTAACTTATTTGGAATAACATTTGGAAAGTTGTCTATTGGAATCTTTACCCTCAAGCCACAAATTAGTGGTATCAAAGTGGTTATCTCTACACCTTGTATGTGCTTTTGCACATTGTCAAAGTACTTTGGCATAGAACGTTGGGATCCATCAAACAGTAAACTACTTGCCAACACGTTTCAAGATTGCCAAACCAATGCAAGCATAGATACACACGACAGTCAAGAGTGAGATTGAAGATGTTCTCATGGATTAGCAAAAAATCTTGTTTGGCCAATTTGTAGAGGTCCTTGAATGGGTGACTTCATTGGTCCCATCATCAAGTAGAGCCTTTGGTGGTCAAGTTCCCCCTAGGTTTTAGGTAAACTTACCAGTATTCAAGGGTAAGACTGATGCACATTTTGTAGATTGAATCATCTTTTCCATGAGTGATTTCTTTAATGAGAAAAAATAAAGATTGCTGTCTTGAAGGTTTCCTTGCTTGTCAAGAACTGGTGGCAAATCTAAACCAACTTGCGAGCAATTCCTAGAAGCCTTCAAAGATGAGTTTTATCCTAAAGATTTATATGTTGAGTGCTACATGTGGTCACAGTTATGGCTAGGGCATGACTAGTTTGTTCAGCTTTATGCTTGACTGGGCATTTGAGTCAGAGCAACATAGAGTTCTCTAGTCCAGATTGAAGCTGATCAAGATCAAAATGATGGGGGAAGCTTATCATTATGTAATAACAATTGAGGAGTCCAAGTAGAAGGGCAAGCAAGAATAAGCCACTACACCCAAAAAGCCCCTACCTTTGGACATGTGCAAATCGTCCAAGACTCATAAGTGCTGTGACAAACACAAGAGTTGCAGCCATTCCAATGAGGAATGACATGTATAGAAGAAGGTGCGCATAGTGGTAGAAGTTGGAGATGTTGATATTAAGCCCTCAAACAAGATCATTGATGCAGAACCCAACGTCCAAGTCAATATCGCTCAATCAACAGACTTCTCATCTAAGGAAGTTGATGTAGAGCAACTATTTTGGTTGTAGATGTGGGTCGAGGGGCAACCTTTGGACTTAAGATTGATGGCAGTAGTATGAAGAACTAATCTCTAATCAGCCACGGAATCAATCTATGAATGAGCTTTAAGTTTATGTGAAAATACAATGTATCAACTTCTAGTGCAAGTTTACATATAAGTCTTGATTTATATATATAGATTTCCCAGAAAGAGGCTACATTTTTAATTGATCGCCTGTCAAATATTTTTTCGTATGGGTTGCTTTGTAACCTGTTGATATGTCCTTTCCTATTTCTCAGTGATCTTAGAGATATAATTAAGGATGCTACAGTTCTAATAAATATGCAGAGTTTGCCGAATTTCAACTATGAAGTTCGAAATTCGGCGAATGTCAAAGCATGATTATAAAATCATTCAAATTTGCCTTATATTCGTACAGGTAAAGGCATAATTTTTTTTTTCATAAAAATATATTTAAAAATAACGTTTTTTTAGGGCTTTTCACGTATGTATTCTTCTAGAAGAGCAGCTGCGGTTTGAAGGATTCACTGAAACAGATTCGACACAGAAATAAAGAGGTATTTTGACTTTTGGCGCTAAGGACAAGAATCCTCACAAAGCAAATCCTCTGCAATGAAATTTCCTGCATGCAACCAATGCTTGGAATGAAGACAGTCCCACAACAAAAAGATCTCACAAACATTGAAAGCCACATGTATAAAGGCCCACTTAACATTCAATACGTAAGGTTAATAGTTATCTTGGAAATCTGATGTGAATCAGAACACAAAGAAGATCCTGATACACGTTATCAAAGAGAATTGTGCACTATAATTGTGGGGATTAAAGCTTCCTTGACCCTCTTCCGTGACCCTGTGCAGGAAAGTGACCCGTCTTCTCCACATTCAATTAGAACTTAGAAGTGGTTTGAACTGTACAGGCGGTACCTGCATTGCCCTCCTGTGACAATGCCTCCAGAGACCACGGGCATGATCATGAATTTTAATTTTAAATGTTATTCTTTTGTTTCTAAGTTTTCGAATAAATATTTAGATTTTAATTATTAAGTTCTGTTTTCATTTATTAATGTTTTAAATAAAATTAAATATTTTTTATATTTATGTTTTAAATGATGTATATTTGTATATTTGTATATTTGTTATTTACTTACTTTATTTATGTTTTATTAAAAAAATTAAATCATGTATATTTTTATTACTTTTGTATTAAAAAATTAACATTTAATATATATAAATTTAATATTATTAATTTATATTGTGTTTTGATATATTTTTAATATTGTTGTATATGTAATAAATTATTTTTACTTATATATATTGTTTATTATATATAAGAAAATATACTACATCATTTATATTTAAATTTAATATTATTAATTTATATTGTGTTTTGATATATTTTTAATATTATTATTTTATATGTAATAAATTATTTTTACTTATTAGTTATATATTATTTATTATATATAAGAAAATATATTACATCATATATATTTTTAGTATATATAATGTTTACTAGTTTTTATATACTATTAATATTATTTAATTTCATAAGGTGAATTTAATCCGAATTTTTTACTTTTTGTATTTTTTCCTTGCCGTACTTTATCCGAATTTCATCATTGTAATTTTGATTTTATTCTTGCGATCAAAATAAAAGTTGTAGCATGTAATTGATTGACTTAAAGTTAATACCTGCTTTAATTTAATTTGTGGTCTGTGACAATCTCTGTAGTAATTTTTGTGCAGATGCCTCATGCTTTTCTGACAGTGGCGAATTGAGCTTTTCATTGTGCCTGTGATAATATCAACATTATATTTCCAAGAATTTATTTTAAAAAAATTCTGCACATCATCATCTAACATTTAGTATTTGATACGTGTTAAAGCTTTTCATATATGCAGTACTTGCATGATCGAATTGAAGAACAGCCTTTTAATTACCATAGTTGGGAAACCTACTTATTTTATTGTCAATATTAAAATGCTCATAGTCTTAAGGTAATATTATATTTATTATAGTCTTTGAAATTAAGTTGGTGTTCCTTTCAATTTCTAGCTGATGTTTGCTTGTTTAATTAATATTTGAAATTTTTATTGTTACATTTTAGAGAAGCTTTCGTGTCTCTTGTCATATATTCTGATGTTCTTTCCTTTTAAGTTTCAAAAGATGTGTCCCCATATTGTGTAAGAAATTATTTTCTGTTGGTCTAAAACTTAAAGTTGTATCCTCTTAGGTTTTTCTTTTTGCCGTTTGTTTTTCTGTACCTATGTTTTCATCCTCGAGCTTGTTATCATTCTTTTTAATAAGAACTTTTAACACTTAAAATATTTATATAATATTTTCTAGATCCAAAGAAAATTCAATTCATTGTAATAAAAGAAATTGAGCAATTTATTTAATGCTGGATATTTTTTGTTGAGGTCCTAGGGCCACACGATGGGAAGCTTGGGTCAGCTTTACCAATAGAACAACTTTTGGTGAGGGCTGGCTCAAATATAAACTATTCTAATGCTAGCCCACACTTAACATTCACAGGAAAAAGGGATAGGAGGTAAGAGTTCAGAAAATTGCATTAAATAAAGCAGGCAATTCGACAGAAAAGAAAATGGGCAACTCAGCAAAGAAAATAAAAAATCTCAAGAACTCAACCTGCAGATAATGTGGATGCTTAAACTCATCTCATATTAAAAGGGGTGGGAGAGATCTGGGGACTCCAATGTAAACATCAGATGCACAGAGTAGATTTGATCACAACAAGAAACTCGCAGATGGGAAGGAACCCCTTGCAGCTGGTGATGAGGAGGTGGTGCAGGGACTCCAATACTAGTACAAGACATCCCTGGGCTTTGTTCAGCACAAACAAGAGAACCAAGACCAAAATCTGGAGAGAAATGCCAAGATGTGGCAAGCCTTCTTCATATAGTGCTTTCTCAAAAATGAGTGGGATCCTTTTATTTATATTTCACCCAAAGAGGAAGGGTAATCTGCAGCTATTGATTTAGCAAGAGATCTGATCGATGAGATTTCGAGAGCATGCTATCTACCATTATTATGCATGCTCAATTTTGTGTAAATGAAGCTGGATTGATCCATGTTGTTACCCCCTTCATGATCTTCCTTGACTCGAGGATGATGAATCATAGATTTTAATATGCAGGCCTCACATTAATTTTACTTCCCCAGACTCCTCATTCAGGAAGGGGAGGTATTACATTGATTAAAGAGCCTGCTACAGTATACTATGTGATACTCAGAAATTTAATAAAATGAAGATTTTATTAAAATTCAAGTGTAGTGAAATTCACAAAATATTAATTAGTTTTGCAGTAGTTCCTAGCCAGCTGAGACATGCCTTTTCTCTTGGATTACCAAAGAATCTGTTTCTACCTCATTCTGCTATCCTATATTCTCCATCTCTGGCGGATTGTCCTCACCTCCATCTTCCTTGTCCTATTCTAACCAAATACCTTTCTCCATCTTGCCGCCTTCGCATGTATTTTCTAGGCAGCATCATCCTCTGCTGGTTCTATGGTTCTTAAATCATTTTCTTCTACATTCTAAAATTTATGAGTTTACTAGCAACAGATTGATCATGAAATTTTTAGTAATCTGAAAGAACTATCTTTTTAATTTGGCCAGTTAGAATAAACTGAATTCCTTGGTTTTAAAATTATTGTTTGCGACAATGACATTTGCATCTAAAAGAAGCAAAAATCTCAAATTACTTTTCTTTACTGTCACACTACTACTTATTTAGGTGCTAAATTTTAGATAGTCTACGTGTGAATTTGCTTCTGATTTTGTCTTGGATAAATGGATTTCAGGTACATGATATCCTCAAATATTGGTGAAGTTGTCTCAATATTCTTAACTGCAGCATTAGGTATGCCAGAGGGCTTGATACCTGTACAGCTTTTGTGGGTAAACTTGGTGACTGATGGGCCACCTGCAACGGCTTTGGGTTTCAATCCACCAGATGTAGACATAATGAAGAAACCCCCCCGAAGAAGTGACGATTCTCTGATTAATGCCTGGGTGTTGTTCCGTTACTTGGTATTTGCTTCTCTTAATACTCCGGTCAATCAAATTTGTTGTTTTGTTATAATGAAAGCTGTTATAATAAAATAGTAAATACTAAGTTGATAATGAAATGTAACTTCTGATCGCGTGTCTTTTTCTTGCAGGTTATTGGTCTTTATGTTGGTGTAGCTACAGTTGGTATTTTTGCTATATGGTATACACACGGAACATTTTTGGGCATAGATTTACAGGGTGATGGTCATTCTCTCGTGAGCTTTTCTCAGCTCAGGAATTGGGACCAGTGCTCTTCTTGGGAAGGGTTCACTGTGTCTTCCTTCAAGGCAGGATCACAAGTTTTTTCCTTTGATAATCCATGTGATTACTTCTCGACTGGCAAAGTTAAAGCTATGACACTTTCCTTAACTGTGCTGGTTGCAATTGAGATGTTCAATTCATTAAATGCATTGTCAGAAGATGGAAGCCTTCTTGTAATGCCACCATGGGTTAACCCCTGGCTGTTACTAGCCATGTCAGTCTCATTTGGTGTCCACTTTGTGATTCTTTATGTGCCTTTCCTTGCACAAATTTTTGGTATTGTGCCTTTGAACTTGAATGAATGGCTTCTTGTATTGGCTGTGTCATTACCAGTGATACTCATTGATGAGGCATTGAAGTTTATCGGAAGATGGAGCTCCAAAAGAGCGAGACATGGATCTTTAAGGACTGACCAAAAACTAAAGAAGATGTAGAGCATCTAGAGAACTGAAAAGGCGCTGTGGACTATTTGTGGATATGTAGAGATGCAGCTAGCGAACTTTTGACAGCCTCTCATGAAATATTTGTTTTGTTTGCCTGAAAATTCTTAAAGTTATGGATGTAATCACAGACAATTTGCGATACTATATGAGCATCCTGTATGGGTCCAATTGAGGCCAAGGAAGATGCATGGGATGCAATTGAAAAATTGTAGAATGGACTATCCTTGTACTGTGAAAGGACAAAAAAATCTTAACAAATCTCATTGCACTACAATGCTTGCTAAACGTGTGCATTTGTATTGGGACTTGTAGTATTAGGTAGAAGACAAGGATATATCTGCAAAAGTTAATAGCTTTGCTGTTTCTTCGTTTTTTCTAAGCTTTTTAAACTGTGGTGGGTATAAAAGAAGGATTTATAGTAGAGCTTGTGGGAATTATTGTCATTAGATATGCTATATTAGTAATATAAGCAGTAATTTTATTCTATTATTTGTTTAATGTACTTTTTCTTAACTTGAGGCTGTTCTCGGGCATCAAATATTTGCACATTTCATGCAGTGTAAGAGATTTTGCTATTTTTCATTACTTTTAAAGCTTTAACGACTATATGTTAATAATTGATTTAGGGTTTCGATAATGAACACTGAATCCAGAAGGAAAATATAATGCCGCATATTTAATTTCAAACTAGGTTTGCTACGAGTTCGATTGTATCCTTGAGCAGATGAAGGTGCATCATACCTGCCAAAAGGGATGCAAACGACTCCCCCATATTCTGCAAAGGTGAAAGAGATATGATATCATTGATTGCTACAATGAGTTGCCAAAACGATAAATGAATCTCCGTGTTGTACTTCCCAAATCATTATGGTACTTGTAAAACCAATATTGGTGCTTCCATATATTAACTGGGGGACGAGAGGATCTCTCTGGATATGATCTGTTGTTGAGTGAATAGTATGAACCTGCTGACCTGAAAGGTTGAGACCAGAATGGAATACCATAAGTCAATCCAATCAACTCTGTATTTGTTACATTGGAGGAAAAATATAAGAGCAGCTTTCAACCTTGCAATTTTTATAGAGATTTGATAATTTAGCGCTCTTTGGTTTCTCAATATTGGTATTGTTACGACGGTAACTCCTGTTTAGGTTGAGGTGTTTTGTTGCTTCTAAGTTCAACAACCTTTAAAATTTTAAATATTAAAGACCTGTAAATTACTTCGAATTACAGGTTAAAGATAAAGGATAAACTCCAAACAATTGAATCAGAAAAGCAATCAAAGAGATATGGATAGAAGTTAAGAGGATGGGTTATCCTTTAAAAATCTTCTCGATGATTCTCAATTTGTGGATTCCAAGTAGATTCCAAATTATTGTGATAATAGTGGACTGGTACTAAAGAAAAGGATCTATTATGGGACGAGTGAAAATACACATTTCATTTAATACTTGGTTGACCAGGGAACACCTAGTTGATCTAGTCATTGATTGAGTCCATTTCTCCTCGAGGACATTGTTTGTATCTGGTATGTGTATCAAATGTAATATAGACACCAATTTTTTTTTTAGGCTCGTTAGAAAGGTTATCACCTTCTCAACTTGACAGAGGAGTTTGTAAACGCACCTACAAAAAGGCCAAAAAGATAAAGGCCAAAAAGATAAACCAAGAGTCAAAGGGCTTTTGTCTTATAAGAAGAAAAACAAAAATGAAACATATTGAGTCTAAATGAAACATATCGAGACTCAATAAGAGAAAAAGACAATGCATTTGAAGGGTGAGGTTCACTCCTCCCACCTTTATTCCCTTAAAAATCATAAATATCATCTCCTAGATTATTCGAGGATTGGAGGTGTCTAAAGGTATCTAGTGAAAATAAATTCATTGTCAAGCTAGAGCTCAGTTGGTTAAGTGACGTGTCTCACATAGGGGTGGTCTAGGTAGCAGATTAAGGTTTGTGTTGGATCTGCCACTATCAACAGTTTTTTCATTGATTAAATTGTAATGGCAAATGTCTTACAAGTTATGTGTGTAATTCCATTATATAATAAAGAGTAAATATATTTTTTCATCTCATTTAAGTTACATAATCTTATAAATTTCTTAAAACTTAAAAGAAATCTACAATGTTAAAACAAATTTGTTCAAGTTTGTCCTCAAAATTTTCATATTCATTTTCATATTCAATATTTATAAGATATGTTTAACTATATCCCCTAGATTAGATTATGGGCATGATCTAGATCCCAAATTCAAAATTCAAAATTCAAAATTCCAAATTCCAAATTCCAAATTCCAAATCCCAATATAAAACCATTACTTGTTGGTGTGGATGACAATTTTTTTAATTGTGTATTAAGGATACTGTCTTAGTGTTGGTATGATATTGCACTTAATTAATAATTTTACTTAATATATTAGGAATATTTTACTATCATCACCTAAGTAGATAATAATACATGTTCACCTTGACTTGAGGTATAAAAGTGACACCATTACCTCATCAATCTTTGATTGATGATAATAGGTGCCATATATCTATTCAGTCAAGGTCATCTCTATCCTAGTTAGATTGAATTTATAGATATATTGATTGGCAATTAAATTCATAACCTCTAGGTATGTCATCTCCTTGAGTTATGCATCTCGGAGGCTTGTTTATATGTACTTGGTTAATTTGGTCAATTTTGATTATTATTTTCTTCTATTTTGGAATAACATTCTTTTTTGTATATTATGATCTCCCCACCCTAGCCAGATATTTATTCTTGATCAGAGAGGACCAACTAGCCTCCCCATTAAGTAGTCTCCAGATGTTCTTCGAAAGGAGGGCCTTATTGAAGGAGTTGATGTTTCTCAACCCCAAACCACCCCACTTCTTCGGCTTGTAGACAAGGTCCCAAGCAACAAGAGAAATTCTAGACTTGTCTTCCACTCTGGACCACAAAAATCATCTCATGGTTTGCTCCATTTTTTCTTCAAATTTCGCCAAAATCCTGAATAGGCTCAAAGCGTAAAGAGGAATATTTTGCAGAGTGGAAGAGATGAGTTGAACCTTACCCGCTTGACTAAGGAGGGCACCCTTCCACCTTGCCAAATTTCTGTTAAAATTATTGAAGAGCCCAAGCCAAAAAGAGTTTGGAATCTTAGACACACACAAGGGAAGCCCCAAATAAGTCGACGGTAAGTCACCACGGTTGCAAGATAAAATCCTTGCCAATTTTAATTGAAAAAACTCAGGGGTATTGAGGAAAAACAGTTGACTCTTAGGAAAGTTGACACGCTAACCAGAAGCCTTCTCATATCTGCCAGTCACCATCTTAATAGCCCTAATTTCATGGGCTGAAGATTCACCCACCATAATAGTGTCATCAACAAATTGTTGATGAGTGATAGGCTCACACCTAGATCAGGGAATTAATCCCCTTAAAGAACTGGCTACCAATGCCTTCTGAATATTCCGCCCTAATACCTCAGCGATCAAGATGAAAAGAAGCGGAGAAATAGGGTCTCCTTGCCTGATGCCACAAGAGCTCCAAAAGAAAGGAGAAGGGGAACCATTATCAAGAACAATAAAAGAGGGAGTCAAAATGAGCTGCTCCAAAAGCTGCAAGAATTTTTGGAAAAAACCAAAACGAGGAAGAACCAACAACAAGAACTTCCAATTAACTTGATCATATGCCTTGAGAAGATCCAACTTGAGGAAGAAACTCAAATTTTTATTTGAAGCAAGAGAATGAGCCACCTCATGGACCATAATAATGGAGTCCAAAATTTGACCCCGAACAAAACCACTTTGTTGCTTGGATATAAGGTCAGGTAGAATTCTCTAAATCCTAACAACCAAGACTTTGGAAAAAATCTTATAATTGGAATTGCACAAACTAATCGGCCTAAAGTCCCCAAATCCATTAGCATCAACAAATTTAGGAATCAAAACAATGAAAGTAGCATTCAATTCCTTAAGCAACCTTCTACAGCCAAAAAAATCCTTAGTTACATTAATAATATTCGACACAACAATATCCCAACAAGATTAAAAGAACAAAAAGGGGAAGCCATCAGGCCCAGGGGCCTTGTTACCTTCAAAGGAAAACACAACTTTCTTGATCTCATTCGAGGGAGGAATTACATCAAGATCCTTATTAAGATCTTCAGAAACCAAATTAGGAATGACTTCCAACGAAGAGTCCACACTTTGCTGATCCCAAATCACATCATCCCTGAGAAGATTTTCAAAAAAAGCATTAGTAGTACTCCTAATAGCCTTGTCATTAATCAGAAGCAACCCATCAACCAAGTTGGAGGAAATACTATTAGAAGATTTGTGCCTGAGGGCTATAAGATGAAAATACATAGAGTTTCGATCCCTAGACTTGAGCTAGACAGCCCGAGAGCACTATCTCCAAAAATATTCCTCTTTGGAAATAATATCATGCATTTGAGCCAAAAGGGGATCTTCCAACAACTGAAGCTCCTCCGACAAACCTTTAGATTGAATTTCCAATTGAACCAAATCCAATTGCCGAGCAAGAGATTTCTTATTATAAAAAATATGCCCAAAGGAGTCCTTATTCTATCTAAGGTTCTGTTTCACAAAAACAAGCTTTTTAGCAATTCTGTACATAGTACTTCCATCTATATTCACTTGCCACCAATTCCTGACACAATCCATAAATCTAGAGTCCCTTAGCCACATTGCTTCAAACCGAAACATAAAATGTTTCCTTCTACCAATTTTATTAGCCACAAAAGAAATAGGAAAATGGTCCGAACCACATCTTGTGATAGAAGAAAGAGAGCAAGAAAAGTCGACAAACCAAGAAGTCGTAACCAGAGCACGATCCAATCTGACTTGAATATTATCCACACCAAATCTTCTATTGGACCAGGTGAACTTGGACCCCATCAGGGTCATATCAATGAGAGCATTATCATCTATAAACATTCTCAAATCCAAATGATTGTTAGGTGGGATCTGAGAATCACCTAGCTTCTCATCATCAAACAAAGGAGTATTAAAATCCCCCATGACCAACCAAGGGGAGTCTTGAAAGGTAGAACACAAAGAACCAAGCCTATGCCAAAGCCTCTTCCTAGCCCACTTCAAATTAGGGGCATAAATATTGGAAATAATCTAGGAAGAGTCATCACGAAGATGAATAAACCGAGTATCCACATGATTGAAGTCTTCCACAACCGAGACTCCTTTCACAACTCATGTATTCCAAAATGTAGCTAATCCACCTGAGGCACCCTTAGAGTTAACCCAATGCAAGCCACAATCCTTAAAGAAACGGTTCTTCAATGATTCCAACTTATCAATTTACATTTTCGATTCTTGAATCAACAAAATAGCTGGGTTGTGATCTCAGATTAAATTCTTCAGGAGGTCATGCTTATGCACATTATTTAACCCCTTGATGTTCCAAGAGATGATCTTCATCTGCAAGAGGAGGGTGTGCTCTTTGAGCATAAGTCAAAAAGGGTCTTCTAGACCCCCTCCGCAATATCTTTCTTGCACTCCCTTTCCCTACTTTTCTGAGAAGAAGGTCCCCCCTAACCCCGATGTTCAGAGCCACAATCCACTTTCTTCCTTCTAGTAGTAAGCCCTTGTGACCCTAAGGGGGGGGAGGCATTTTGCTTCTTTTTTCTTCCCCTAACAATGATATAGCCATCCTCCTCCTTATTAAGGGAGTCTGAGACAACCAAAGCAACCTCACCACCCAAGAGGCCCAAAGCTTGATCAGGGGGAGAAGAAGAAACAACATTCAACTCCATGACCACTCATTTGGGAGAGCACAAAAAATCTGACACATCGTCTACATCAACCCCATCAAAGGGAAAAGCCCCCAAATTCTCAAGAGGTCTAGAATCCTCAACAATAGGGGAATGAGGAGCGACCAAGGCCTCCGCATTAGCAACAGGCGCCAAAACAATATCCTCCCCAAGAACTGCTTGAGCTTAAGGAGCAAAAGAATCTTTTGCCTCCTTAACCTTCTAGACTTTGGTTTTTGAACAACCTTGGAAGGACAGTCCTTATTGCAATGCTCCAAATTTTTGCACTTGAAGCATGTAAAATGGAAAGATTCAAAGACAACATGCTACTTCCAACTACCCACCTTCAAACTCAAATGAAAGAAGTCAGGCAGCTGGGCATCGTGGTCAATCATAACACAAAGCCTAGTAGCAACCAATCATCTTCTTGATAAGGTAGCTTCATCAATGGAAACCAGATGCCCAAAAGAATTAGCAACAACTTTAAAGACCTCCTTGTCCCAATACTTTAGTGGTAGATTAGGAAGCTTTACCCAAACAGGAGTAGAGTGGAAAAGGCACTTCGAGAGATCCATACCAGGCTCCCAAGGGCACAACCCTAAAGTTAGTCGACCAAAAACCCATGGGCCCTTGGAGAAAACCATCCTTAAATCCTCATCACAAGAAAAAGCAAACGAGAAAAAGCCTTTGGCCATGGCAACAACCTCCACCTGACCCTTGAGAGTCCATTTCTTACGAACCTAGGAGCAAACCTCCTCAATATTAGGCCGAGGCCCCAAAAATTTTCCCACCAAAGAGAAATCCATTCTAGCAATGTTTTTATCCACAATAGAGTCCGAAATGGAAAGAGCAAAACCACCCTCCACATTCGAAGAAGAAACTAATTTAGAAGCAACACCCTTACCTTTGAGCTTGGAGGAAAATAAATCTGCCCACTTCTGATCTAGAAAAGAAGACATTCCCATCAGAGGGGCCTTTTCCACTGATACATGATCCTCCTGGGAATTTGGTTGAGGAGGAGCATCAGAATGCCCACCTGAAGGGGCCCACACAACAATTTTTTCTGACCCCACAATCAACGCTGACTCGTAGGGTCATTAGGAGCATGGAAGGAAGCCACCACCGCCGAATCCCCTGCACACGCCTCCTTAAAAGCAACAACCACACACTGACCCACAGAGCCTGAATCTTTGACCACCTCCATGCCACCCAAAGTTGTCCTTCCCCACAACTTCACAAAAGACAAAATCTGTAGGATGACTAAACAAATCTCTGCCATGAACACCAAAAAGTGATTTCAAATTCAAATCACTCAAGCCTGCCATGACAACGTTCACCTCACCTCCATCCATTTCCATTTTTTTACCTTCATTGTCAATATGTTATTGCAACTTTCTTTATTTGTCTAGATTTAGGCTAGTGTGATTGGATTCCCATGGAATCTTACATTATGTTCAAGCTATGTTAATGTTTGGAGATTTTTCATGTTTGCTAAAGAGTAAACACTTCATCTAGAGATTCACATCACAAGGTTCCTTTTAGTGATTCATAAGTTAGATTAGAGCCCACCATCACATCTAGAGCAACTGATAAACTAAAATTTAATTTTTATTTCATCCAATTTGAACACTTGAAATTCAAGTGTTTTTAGTTTTTTGTTGTATCCATCTCCCTTTATTTTTTGTAAGCAACTTAGTTTTTGAAATACTTCAATGCAAAACAAAATGCACTACTACATTCAAATAGGCCAAAAACCATGAATTGACTATAAATTTCTCAAATTTTAATAAAGTTGGTAAACAAAGCCATTGTTTTGCTAGATCATAAGAGCTAAGCATAGTCCTAATGTAGGCTAGCTTGAATTTTTGTCCTTAAACCATGGTTCATATAGGAACAATATAGCACGTATCAACTATTTGCAATATGCAATGTTGAAACCCCAAAAGAGAGATTGGGCCCATGGATGCCACTTCTGGTGATAGTGCTCCGGTATCATTTTTGGTGGCTTTCCTAGTAAGGCAACGTTTGCAGGGAGGAATACTGATGAAATCTCTGAAACAGTGGCTGTAGGCTTTCTTTTTCAGGATAATGATGCGCTGACTTGGCATGATAAGGCAATGCAAGTGGAAGAGGGCTAGCTTACTGTAAAGGGAAAGAAGGAAAAGTCCTCTAAGCCTTCTTTTGACATGACTTTCTGCTCCCACAAGAGTAGCTCTAAATGTAAATCTTGATGGTTCTTGTTTGGGGGCTGGTTTTTGGCCGGATGCATGCTATTTTTCTTGTAGCTTTGTTTTTGGTTGTGGTTCTTTGGCTTTGGATGCCTTTTTTTCCTTGGTTGTTTGTGCTTTCATGGTTTCTATGTTAGGACAACTTTCTGTTTGAGGGTTCCAGATCCATTCAAAATCTGTTTGTAAAGGGTTTCGGGTCCCTTCAAAACCTATTTTTTCCTTAATAAAAACTATTTGCAATATGCATATTTCTTAAGGGTTTATTTAGCTATATAGATCAACTAGCCTTCATTGGGTTTTTGTGTTTTGACCATATAAATACATTTTTTAGGGAATTATTTAAAAATAGGTTCATATTTCATATTTTTGTTGATAAAAATGATTTTTTCTCATGATGCTTTTGAATTTTCGTAGACTTTGCTACATATTTTTTGTTTTTGAACTTCTAGACCTCATAACTTTCACATGTGAACTCACATTGAATTCCTTTTTTGAAAGTTGAGGACTTTCCAAGCACTACATATTAGTGTTAGCTATTTGATCTTATGCTGTCATTTGATTTTACTTTCAATTTTCTAGTTCACATTAGATTTTGTAAAACTCTAAACAATCAACTAGAATCACAATAATTATAAAGTGCCAAAGATTGTAACTTATTAAGGGTGTCTCAATTGAGCTACTTTGGGGGTGATATTATAAAATATATTTAACTATAAGTATCATTTCATGTATTTATCTCAAACGACTTACACATGAACATTTATAATCTTGAATTGATAGACAGTTTCGAATCTTGGGGGTAGGGGAATTGGGGGAGTTCATCATGTCTTTAATTCCCTTTAATTTTCATTTTATTATCATACATAATACTTCTCTTCCTGTTGTCTCTTTAGAGATTATGACAACTCCAAACACTTCCCATGCCCACTATGGATGAATGTTGTCATGTAAGGTTGTCCCTTTTTAGTATGATTATTCAATGCAGCCTTCTAAAGCATATAAATTCAAATATGCTTACTATAAGAAGAAAAATCACAATGAACATGATTTCTTTTGGGAGTAGATTGATGAACTGTGTTTTTTTAGTAACATCATATTAGTCTACCAAATTCCTTTGCATAATATTCAATATTTTTTGTTAAATAGGATCACACTTGTCACCTTGGTTATCAAGATGTCTACTGATTCAAAATAAGTCTATTATTTTTAGAATCCCACATTCAAGGTCTTGATAACACCATTGAGGGCATATATCTTCTCTTTGATACAAGATCTATGAAGTTATATCTCCTATTCTGGATGTTATGAGAGTGCTTGTGACTCTCCTATTCCTTTTCTGTCTCATTGTGCTTCCATTTTGACGCATCTTGATTCACATCGATTTAGATATCACAAATTAAATGAAAACCATTAATCTATGGTTATTATACCTAAATTTTGCATGAAGCTTGATCCCACCAATCAATTTTTGTCATTATTCAACATCAACATCGAGACACTAAGCAACTTTTAGAATCATACATCTTGATTCCTTCTTACACTCTACCACTTGAGTGAGAAGTCAATAATTTGATATCTTGGGGCTTCTTTCTTGCAAAAGGAAAATGCATCATTCATTGTAGAGGGATCTACTATAGCTCTTGCAACACATTATGCTCTAACTTCTATGTGGAGGCATACATGGGCCTTATCTTGCAAGGATTTTAGAACATTATTACATGTTTCCTTCCCTTGGTAGAGATTTTTCTATGGGCTTTATCTTCCTTTAGCAATGAACATATTGTACATGGGTACCTAACATGGCTACATATATACTCGGACTCATTTATCCTTTATCATTTCTCCTAAGTTACACTTGTGGGGGGTGTTGGCTTGATATTGCACCTAATTGATAAATTTACTTAGGATGTTAGGGATATTTAACTATCTTCATTTAGGTAGCTAATAATCATGTGTTCACCTTCACCCGAGGTACACAAATGCCATCACTATCTCATCAATCCTTGATTAATAGTACCTAGGTGCCATTTCTGTTTAGTTAAGACCACCTTATTTTAGTCAAATTGAGTTAATTGATCCACTTATTGGTAATTAAAATCATGACATCTCAACATGTCATCTCCTTGAGTCATACATCTAGGAGGCCTATTAAATGTATTTCATGATATTTAGTGGTTGATTTGATTGATCTTGATTATTTGTTTCATATATTTTGAAATAACATTCTTATTTACATATTACAACCCTCGTTGTCACTATTTTATTATGGCATTTTAACATTCTTCATTGATGTCATGCCCATATTTACACATGGACATGAATGTCAACACAAGTTTTTTTGCAAAAATAAATAGATATTTATATATGTATTTACACATATATATTCACATATTTTATTATTTTCTGAAAATGAACATTATGGAAAGTATGTTTTTAGACCAGAACTATTTTTTTATATCCACTCTTCTAAAACCTCCAGCAATATCATCCGCAACTGCCCTACGATTGAAGTTTCAAATGGCATTAAAAGTGTCTTTGAGCCACGAGCAATACATATATACCTTGTTTTTAGCAACTTCCCATACATCATCCTACCAAAAATATCAATGAAAATTGTTATGAAATGCTCCATTGGAGTTTTTCATGAACATGGTCATCATTAAAAAAATTCCTACCAAGCATTGCGATAATCACTTCCACAGTTGCAGGGATCGCAATGGAGAAAAGCCTCCCAAGATGTGCAGATAAATATTTTGTAAACCATCTGCATGGTTGATCACTAATAGTAATCATGCTCTCCATTGTTTTTCCATCACCATTTCACAACCATTGTAATATAATATCCTTCATAACGAATTGTATATGGTAATAATAATGAAATGTCTACTCGATGGCTGGTGGGTACATCTTG
Source organism: Sequoia sempervirens (assembly GCA_007258455.2). NCBI lineage: Eukaryota > Viridiplantae > Streptophyta > Pinopsida > Cupressales > Cupressaceae > Sequoia > Sequoia sempervirens. The sequence continues at coordinate 13,736,452 of VDFB02058242.1, read as the reverse complement.
TAATTGCTTAATTGATTTTATTTGATTCTATGTAGATATGCCTTATGGTGAAGTCTTGCATCTTATCAATGAAAAGGTATATGCCATTTAACCATTTTTTAACTTTCTAATTTTGAGCCATTCTAGTTTTGATAGGGTCAGTACAAATCAAATAATCACCTTCAATGTGTAAGGATCTGAGGTTCTTCTGTTCACATAATTTGAGTCGTTCAAAAAAGAGCATTAAATTCAACATCACTATTTGAGTCATTGGTAAGTTTTGTTTAGTTTTTTTAATTCATAAAAGAGAATTTGAAATCTAGAAGCCTTTCGTTTCTATGAGAAGCATGGAATTAAACTTTAATGGGGCTTCCCAAAGAAATCCAAGGGCTTCTAGAGCTGGTTGCATCATTAGGGATTATGTAGGTTACTATCTTATTTTTGATTGTAGTTAAAAGAAAGAAAAAAGAGGAGGGATGCATTTGGAATTAGTTGTTTTTTCTATAAGTTTTCATTTGTAATTGAATGCAATCAACATTACTTTTGATTATTTCTATACATAAAGGGAAATTTTCTTTACATTATTATATAAAGTAACTTCTCTTTTCTTATAGAAATAATCAAGAATAATGTTGATTACATTCAATTACACATAAAATATTATAGGAGAACAATCAATTTTAGATGCATCCCTCTTTTTTTTTTTTTCTTTCTTTTTTCCATAAGCAACAATAAGATGTGCCGTTTTCTATATTGATAACAATACTTTGATCTTCCTTCTACACTAGATAATAAAAGAAATAATATATATTTCTCCTTTTCTTTTCTTTTCTTTTGGTTCACAATAAATCTCCTCATCACAATAGGATTACAACATTTATAAAAATATGAACAACCACTCTCCTAAGATGAGGAGATTCTTATGACTTAAAGGACTCAAGAATGGATGAACACATGTAAATCCACTCAATTGAAAAATAACACCTTCTTGATTCTTCAAAGGACCCATAAGTTCAAAAAATTTACAATCATGACCAATTGAGGTTTGCTCACCTCCCAACAATAGGGATTACAGACAAGCCCACCCTTGATCTAGGAGGCCCTATAAGAAATTAGGTTTCATATACAAAGATTTAAAAACACCAACACAAAAAAAATATAATGTTAGAACATCACATATGAATCTTTGACAAGATTCATAGAATAGGGGAAGATGAGGGGACTCTCTCCATATTGGGGTAAAAAGGACACATGTATTAGCTCAAACCCATTCATCTATAGGTACACATCCACCATCAATTTTCCATATATTTGTTTTTCCCATCACCAAACCACTCCAAACCAAATCACAACATTCTTCTAAGGCAAAAATCTCACATATGCACAAATAACACTTGCCAAATTTTCTACTACCAAAGAAACACATTTCCCCAAGGAGGTTCCATACCTCTTTCAACACATCACATGACTTGTTCTCCTATATTGAGAGAGCCTAAACCAAAAAAACACACCCCTTCACATAAAAAAAAAAAAATCAAACAAAAGGGGCTACCAACAATTATAACCCCGACACATATAGTTATAGTGAAAGAAACACGAGTTTGACATGCTAGAGATATAGGAAAAGTGGTAAGTCTACCTCTAATGACTTCAAAGCATGGTGAGATGCTCCTTGTTATAATCCTTTCTATGAGGCTCCTCTCCAATCCTTTCTCTCTCAAGTCTCCCCTCCAAAAAATAAGATGCAAAAATGAACAAAACATAATTTTCAACTTTCGAAGAGGGATATAAATATTGAGTGCCATGTCACTCATCATCTCCTTATGAGGAGGTGACACATAACCTCTAAATCATCCCATTGAACTCTTCACCCAAACATTGAAAATTCACATGAATTTCACGTGCTCACACATGTATGAGACCTAGGCATTAAGAGTGGTGCCTAGATTTGCTAGTGTAGACATGTAAAAATGACCTAACACATATCACACATCTTGAATTGCATTTTTTGATCATCAACATCATTATCATTAATATAATTACATTTCACATCATTTACATCATTAAGCTATTTTCCTCTATTAATTGAATAATCTTTAATTATTTAATTAATTCACTATTTTATCATTAATCTAACTTTATGCCTCCTGATTAATTAAATAAACGGATATTATTTAATTATGTCACTAATAGACCCTATTCATCTAAATCAATTAAATTGTTATCATTAAAAATTTAATTAAACCACATTCTCTTCTCTAAATTTGAATAATTAAGTCAATTATTCAAAAATCATTCAACATGGTCAACAAACAGATATATCTTTATTTGTAAAAGTCAAAAGCAACTTGCACATTCATCTCCAATATTAATTAATTATTCAATTAATTAATTATCCTCACCCTTTCTGATTGAGTAAATCATGACCACTGATTTCTCACTCTATTTGGTTAACTAACCCATCTATTTCCTAACTCAACATAACTTTCTTAATCCCACTAAACACTCTTGATCTGACTTCTTCAATCCCGCCAATCATTCCAATCTATTCCCACTGATTATCCAATTAAAATCCTTAATTGGATCAATCAGAGGAGTTAACTAACCAATATGTTTCCTCTCAACGGTTCTCAATCGTTGATTGTGATCTTTCACTACTGAATCTCGATCGTTCATTTGAAACCTGAAAATCTATAAAAAAACCTTCTTCATTCTAAAAAACACTCGGAGAATCTAGAGAATTTGTGAAGAGGTTATGTCAAAATAGCCATTGAAGCACATTTAACACATTTACATCTTTGATCACCATTAACACACCTTTTGAAGCTTTTTGCAACAACAATGGAGGCTTCGTATTGATCCAAGTGATCCAACATCAATACAAATTACACTTCACCATGGGATGGTAACATTGTAATGCTTGAATTCGTTTTATGTTCTCTTTTATGATAGCATTTGTTTTTCGAATTCTTAGTTTTATAATTTCATTTCATGAGTATGGTTTGGGATGTTGATCTTGCTTTGATCCCTTTCATTTGATTTTATTGTTGTTTTCCTTATGCTTAATTTCCCCCTTACATTAATTGGCACGCCTAGTGGGACCTAGGTCCTTAATGCTAATATTTTCATAAGTTTTTTTAAGCAGTTATAGGTTCCAGAATGTTGATGTCTTTTGCAGGAAACACTATTGCTATTTGGAACACAAAAGTCTCAAAATCTGAACGCGGTTGTCTTTACGATTTTACCATGATCATCCTAAAGTCAACTACTATCATCGAAAAGGCTGCTATTGTTTCTTCTGTATCGCAGGTTTTTGACAAAGCTAACATTTATAGGGCCACTTTCATCCTAAACAGGTCCGTTGTCATACTTTTTGTGTATCGCTATTGTTTGACATTTCTGCGGTCATTCTAGTGAAAAATTCGCTATTGTACTGAACAGGTTCGCTACTGTTCTATTTTATGTTTTGCTTCAATCTGCAAAGTTCTTTTGTTGATTTTCGGTACACCTAACCCTAACCACTAGTTGTTTTTGGTGCTTGTGAGGTTTTCTAACATTGTTGGTGCAACCCTTGCAGGATTATGGCGTATTTTCAGGTGAACAACTAACATTTTGCTTGCAGAGTTGACAAACAGTCCAAGGCCTTTCAATTTTCAAAGCATTTTTAGTTAAAACATTTTATTTTGGTGCTCCTAAAATTGAACCTAAAAATCTTACATCTCATTTTGGTGCTCCTAAAATTGAACCTACAAATCTCACATCTGATTTTGGTGCTCCTAAAATTGAACCTACAAATCTCACATCTCATTTTGGTGCTCCTAAAATTGAACCTACAAATCTCACATCTCATTTTGGTGCTCCTAAAATTGAACCAACAAATCTCACATCTCATTTTGGTGTAACTAAAAAGAACCTACAAATTCCACATTTTGTGTTGGTGCAATAAAAATGAACAAGACAAATCAAATGTTTTCATTTTGGTGCTATTAAAATGAACACATTTTCATTTGGTGCTATTAAAACAAACCCATTTTCCATTGGTGCAATAAAAATAAACAACACAACTTAAAATGTTTACTTTGGTGCATTAAAAACTTGGTGACAAATCTTCATGATACAATTTGGTGCATAAAATTGAACAAATCTTTTTTGATTACAAAATGATATTTTTTGCTTTAGTCTCAAATGTTTTGAACTTGGTGCATATTAAAAATGAATGGGTATCTTTACACACTTCACTTTTGGGGCTTAAAATCAAATTGCTACGAATTGTATACCGTGTTCACCGTGATTGGCAAGCCGAGTGTGTATCCTCTCCCCCTATGTCTTTTGACAATCCTAGGTGACAAGAAACACTTTGGGCTCTTTGCACTTTTTTGTGGTCACACAATTTTTAGGATAAGGGCCTGCTAATGAGATACATCTCACACTGGAGAACTCATATAAGTGACCCTAAAAGCACATTTACTGGTGGGCTATATAAAGTTTACAAAATCGAAAGAAAGTAGCTTATATCAGGGCGGGAATAACATAGAGTGCCTCATCCTCGCCCGAACGTAATGGGTTGGGCAGGAATGACTAAAGCCTTAAGTGGCTTACGTTTGAATTATATGTTGCAGTGTTCACGGTTGTCACTAAATACCTTGTTTTAGAAGCCTATCAATTTCCCAAAACGTCCTTCAAAGTAGTGCATGGGAATAACATCATTCCCAAAAGTTACTTACCATGTCATATCTATAGTTAAGACATAAAGCATTAAAGGGACTCTTTTTTCTTGGAGTATAAAGATGGTATATTTCCTTGATATATCCTATTTGTTCCCTCTATAGATTCAATTGAATCACTCCTTTAGGGGTGAGGTAAGCCTACGGAGAAGAGCGTACCTTTTATTCCTTAGGATGTGTTGACTGATAAATCTGCAAGCTATCACATTGGATCTTAAATTGTCTGTTGTATGCATCACTTTCCATCAAAAACATCATATCAAACAAGCATCTCAAAATTGTAAACTTATCCAACAAACTGCTGTTAAAGAAACTGGAAATTTTGGAAACAGAGCCGCTACTATCATTTCTACCGTCCTTGTTCCAGAAAATTGCCACTGTCGTCCTAAGTTTTCACCACTTTTACTCAGAAGATCACTATTATCCTCTCTATTTCACCAGTCACAAATTTTAAGTAGAGACTGCTTTTGCTAAAATTGTTGCAGTTGTTTTGAAAAAGAAATTGCTACTGTCCCAAGAATTTCCAAAACCGCTATTGTCCTATATTTTGGTGCAAATAAAATTGGTCCAAAATTGGTTAATTCATCATCCTTTGAAACACAAACGATTAGACCTGCATCAAATCATATCAACATCTTTCCATATCCATTAGTAAATCAAAATATCAACCTAATTTTAAGACACAAATCAAACACAACTTGGATTATCCTCTTGCTCTCATTTTCTAGGATATTAACATCAACCTTTGCTTGCAACCTCAAGTATAGTTCAAGTAGAGTATCAAAATATCCTCTAAAAATAGAGCAAAATATCAGTCCAAGTCTTGTACACCTTGTGTCCTAAGATTAGCGTTATCTCAAAACATCCACCAAAATCACTCATACTGTAGGGTCTTGAGCATCAAACATACAATCCATAGCGAACCATCAACAACCTTTGACCAAAAGGTTTTCACACATCTTCACACATTATTTTTATAAAAAATCCCAAAAACAAAACACTATCCCATTTCATAATTAGTGATCACAAAATTCCCCAAGGTCTTGAACTTGTTTATGACAACAATGAGATCTCAACACAAGAAAAAGATGGAAGCCAACAAGAGTAGTTCTAGTGCACCCAAGACAAATACCACTAATAAGGGGCCTCAATCATGGGGTTATGATCCAAATGAAATTTCAACTCGTCAAAGAGAACCCACGTTTAAAGCTACACAAAATCAACTACCTAGTGAGGAGGAAACATTGCTTGAAAATCAAAACATGATTTCTAGACAAAATCAACCTCCTAGTGTCATCATAGAAGAACATGATAGTGATGAGGAACTTACAAACGAAAAAATATTAGAGCACTCTCAAGATCCTAAGATTCAAAAACTTATGGAAAAAATGCTTGGGAAGAACAAAAACTCATATTTCCTTACACTAGCACAAATTGGTGCCAAACTACCCATAGACTTTAATGTGGACATTATTAAGGATCCTAATCTCATTCCATTAGGAGATCAAATAGTGGTAAGATAGATACCAAAACCAACGGTGAATCCCAAGATACCACCCTTGTTATCACAAAACAATGATCAATCTAAACCACAACCTATGGATAACCCATTGTTTAGGCAACCATCACAAATTGAGCAAGCAGTGGTAGCTCAACAATACCAAGGAAATTCAACTCAAAACCTATCACCATACAACACTATGTAGAACATGCGAAGCCTTACAACAGGACCACCAAAACATATAGTGGATCAACAAGGTAACATCCCATCACAAGGACAATACATGCCACAACAAACAACATATTATGACCCTTCAAATAACACATAATATCAACAAGGGAAATCACAAAAAAATCCACAACAAGGTGTACCCCAAATGAACTACCAAAGTACTCCTCAACAAAATCAACAACACCAAGGTGTACCCCAAACACACTACCAAGTTACTCCTCAAAACCAACAACATCAAGGTGTACCCCAAATGCACTAGCGAGGTACTCATCAAAATCAACAACATCAAGGTATACCCCAAACACATCATCAAGGTATTCCTCAACAACAACAAAAAAGTGTACCCCAAACAAACTACCAAGGTACACAACATCAAGATATACCCCAAATACATCATCAAGGTATCCCTCAACAACAACAAGGTGTACCCCAAACGAACTACCAAGGTACCCCTCAATAAAATCGACAACAACAAGGTGTACCCCAAACAAACTACCAAGGTACTCCTCAACAAAATCCACAAAAAGGTGTACCCCAAATGAACTACCAAGGTACTCCTCAACAAAATCCACAACATCAAGGTATACCCCAAAGCATAATCTAGGTATTCCTCAACAACAATAACAAGGTGTACCCAAAATGCACTACCAAGGTACTCATAATCCACAAAACCAAGGTATACCCCAAACACACTACCAAGGTATACCCCAAACACAACATCAAGGTATTCCAAAAACCAAAACTCAAAATCCTATTCCACAACAACAAAGTGTACCTCAAATGAAATATCATGGTATCCCTCAAAATCAATATCAAGGAGTTCCACACAATCAATACCAAGGAGTACCTCAAAATCAATATCAGGGTGTACCACAAACTCAACATACCTACAACACACAAAAAGAAATCAATCTTCCTTACACACAACATGGTCATCAAGGTCTCATACCTACACAATATCCCATTTATGAACAAACAATGTCATAGGACAACAAGGCTATGACACACAAAATCCTCAAGCAAGTGCACCAACTAACAACATAAGCATGCAACTACAAACCCTCAACTAAAGAATATTAGGCATCCAAATTGGAAAGCCAAAAAAGAGCTATTCTCTACAAGATATTTGTCCATTTCCCTTTGATCAAAACTTATCTATGATACCTTTCCCCAAGAGCTTTGAAATACCAAAATTTGACAAATATAGGGGAAGAGGGGATCCAATAGAGCACATGCGAGAATTTTTAGTAGCTTGCATGGATCTACAACACAATGATACCTATCTAATGAGAATTTTTCCATGAAGTCTCGAAGGGGCCACTATCGAGTGGTTCTCTCGTCTACCGCATGGTATCAAAACATTCAAGGAGTTGTCAGACAAATTTGTAAATAATTTCTCGTACAACATAGAGCAGGATATAACCATCCCCAATCACTACAAAATTAAACAAAGTCAAGGCGAATCATTTGCTTCGTATCTACAGAGATGGAGACAAAAATTCAACAAATGTAAATGGCCCATTCCCGAGAAACAACTCATAGACATCTTTGTCTCTAACATACACACAAAAATCAACTACCAACTCACCATATTATGCCCTAGTGACTTTGAGGAGACTATTGAAAAAGTTTTTCTTATTGAAAGAGCTCTTACCGCAAGGGGAGTGATTAAACTCTATAACCCTAAGGACCAAGCTTATAGTTCAAATGACAAAGTAGAGATATGGGTTAAGAGAAAAAACATAACCAACGATGGAGTGGTTGATGCTAAAGTTGTAAAAAACATACAACCTTCCAGTGGCCCACAAAATAATGTTCAAACACAACAAAGCTATCCTCCAAACAATGTTCCAAACAACCAACTCAGTTATCCTGAAAACAACCAACCAAATAACCAATAGCCAAATCAAGGACAGGATGATCAAAGGAGGCTACCTAGGCAATATGGCCAACCTAGAAGAAAATTCACTCCATTGGGAGAACCCCTTGAGGTAATTATGCACAAACTGGTCCAAACAAACCTTATCAAGGTTAATGACAAAACAAGCTATGAGGAGCCAAAATTCAAATCCCCTTGGTATAATGAGAACAAAAAATGTGAATTTCACAAGATCAAGGGTCATACCACCAAAAATTGTATGAGGCTCAAAAATATTGTGCAAGACTTAATAGAAAAAGGAGAGGCCAACATAGAACCTTGTCCTAGAAATAAAGAATTACAAATCTACAAGGATCTGATCCCCAACCATTCTATGGGAAATGACAAGGGAAAAGGGCATGATTACCATAAAGCCAACTTCATCTACAACAAAATCATAGGAAACATCTCTCAAGATGATCATACCATCAATGTTGTAACCATACTAGGCAGAGATCTTGAGTGTAATGTAACTACACAAAGAGGGAGAGTCACAATCCAAGGAGACCCACCCCAACCAAAAGACACAATGAAGCCATAAAATGACTACAACATTGTGGAACAATTAAAGAAAAATCCTGCCTTAATCTCCATCCTTGAGCTTTTGAAGTTATCACCAACACATAAGGAAATCTTGGAGAAAGTTCTTGTCAAAACATCAGTCCCTAACAACCTTAACACTGACTAGTTTCAATCAATGGTTGGTAACATAACCTCCACCCATCATTTGGTCTTTTCTGAGAAAGACCTTCCATAAAGATCTTCCCACAATCAAGCTCTCTATCTAGAAATTTGTGTCCATAAACACAAAGTCAAGAGAGTACTGATAGATAATGGTGCAGGCTTAAACATTTGTACCCTAAAATTAGTAAAACAGCTAGGATATTCTGATGAAATAATAGACAAAAATAAAAGTATCACCATAAGAGCTTATGATGATATGGAGAGAAATTCAGAAGGAACAATTAGACTTCTCGTTCAGATAGGACAAGCAATAACAAAGACAACATGTCAAGTACTGGATCTTGAGCTACCATACAACCTTCTCTTGGGATGACCCTGGATCCATGCCTTACAAGCAGTCCCTTCAAAATACCATCAATGCTTAAAATTTCCTTACAATGATAAGGAAGTGTAGAGGAGGGTGATCGATCGCTCCGGACCCCAAGTCATGGGAGGGTCTAGAATGATTAGCTGCCCTGATCTACCTCATGCTAAGGATTGTTCAAGGTAAGTTTAATATTTTAGGAGGGTGAAAAGGAAACGAAATTAACCTACCACTATCCTTCTATCAACCCAATAATTTTAGGGAACTAGGTGAGAAAGTTGCTGAGCCCAAATTGTGACCTAGGAAACTCTCTGCTAGAGGACCCCAGTGCAGAAGATGAACGATAGCACAATGCATTGGAATCCTGGTCAAGCATTGGCATCCATACAGATATAAAGTATGTAGGATAGCTAAGACTAGCAGGGAATCGACTAGCTACCTAATAAAAACAGTAATGACGAAAAGCAGGAAATAGCTAAACTACTAAAAGAGTGAGAAGAATACTTTAACTTAGGAAATGAAAGTTGATGAGAATAAAGGTGGTAGAAATGCAACTCACAAGCGTTCCAGCCTCTCACAAGCTCCACTTGAACACGATCACCTACAACAAATAGAACAAGGAAAAATGTTGGGGCTGTTTCGGGGCTTGCTGCAGTCAAACCCCTATTTCAGTGTTCCCACCTCCACGGACAACCAAAATAGCCACGATGTAGAAAATGTAATAAATTATGGAAATAAAGCAATACCAAGCAAGATTAACAATGTTATGCTATGAAATCAAATGACAATTCTAAGTAAAGTGGATATCACCTCCCAAACAAGGTGCCCTCGAGCACGTGAAGGGAGATGTGAGCTCGCAAGCTTGAAGATGCTACTGTTGTCACAACAATGTGAGTAGAAAAACCAACAAAGTTTTAGCTTGGAGCTTCAACAATGGAGAAAGCTATGAAAATGAAGTGTGTAGCAACAAGTAGAGTTCCAACAATGTCTAGAAGATTGAATGAATGAATAAAGGGATGTTTTTAGCATGGATAGAAGCCAAAAAGAGTTGTTCGAGGTCGGTCAAGGGCGTAGGGGTGTTAATCTTCATTGTAAATGGAGAAGTGTAATGCCTCTATAGATTCTAGAGGCAAGAATCCTGTCAAGATAGTAGCATGCTGCACAGACGTCCGTGTGTTGCACTAGCATCCTCAAAAAAAATTCCCCTACCGACACTACAAACAGTTGCCAAGTGGGTGGAAGCGAAATGGATGAAGTGGAAAAGTATCTTTGGGTTTAATTATTCTAAGGTAGGGGGTGTAAACAGGGAATTTGCAAGGGGTGCAAATTCACTCCATTACAATTTTCCCCCACTTTAGCAATCATATGTGCTACTAGATGCAAGGTAAAGTAGATTGAAAGAGTTAAAATAAAGTATAATCGAATTGTCAAGGAAATAGAATGCAATTTGAACCACTCGAAAGCACAGGAAGAGAAGATGGATCCACAGGTCCTCGGACACAAGGAGAGTTGAGAAAATGCACCGTAGGTCCCAAACCTATGACATGGTAAACAAAGAGGCTCTACAGGTCCACAAACTTATAGAGTTGAATAAAGAGATCTCATGGGATGTAAGCTCTTCACAGGTCCTCAGACTTGCAAAGGAGGTGCTCCCAGGTGCTCAGTATTGAAGGAAGCTGGATGTAAGAGGCTCTGTAGAGTATGATGGGGCCTTACAGGTACTCGGTCTTGCAAGGTCAATTGAAAAGAAACTTCACGGGCGCACCTGCAAAGCAACATGTTAATCCGCAGAAAAAACATGTTAGATATCAAAAAGAAGTTGTGAAGGCATACAGACATATAGTCACACAGATAGTCAAAAATTGAAGGAAGAGATTTCAAAGGGGTCCCTCAGGAACCCTTCAAAAGAGAGGGGGTCCACTCAAGGGACGCTTAGTTCAAAACTGATAACATATTTTAAAAAGAATATTTTTTCACCAATGATTCTAGCATCAAGGATTCCTTCTGAACGATTCATTTCATCAAGGAATTTGAAAGAAAGAGTGCTCCCTCATAAGGGCTAGTGAAAATTCTATCTTACAAATCTGAGATGAAAGAAAAATTCGTCTAGGAATCCATGTTGAAGAATGCAATGTTTGAAAAATATTTTAAAAAATTAGAGATTTTCAAGAATAGATTCGTTGGCCACCGAATACACCTTTTGAAAATCAAAGTAGTATGATAGCCCCCCCTTAGGATGGTGTGTACTAAGCACAAATGCACGTGAAATCCTAAGGAGAGAAAATAAAAAATGAGAGCGATGTTGTGGTCCGAAAAACATGAAGAGATGTAATCGTGGTAATGTTGTCGCATAAGGGGCAGGCAAAAAATGATCCAAGGAATAACCCTCATAGGATACCAATGGCTGATACCTAGTGTCATGCACGACATTCATGACACCTTTGTGAGAAAATTTGACATTTATGAATGATAGAAGTGATTTCGTTCATGGAAGCTAGCCAAGAGATGCCTAGCTTCACCCTAAATAGATCAGATTCTGGGATGACATCAAAAGTATTATCCACAACCCTAGGTCCCACTAGAACGGAAAGAGTTATAGAGCCATATAGAGCAAGAGAGAGACCATCATAGGTACGTATAGTGTTTTTAATCTTCTCATATTCCTCCCTCTGTAATGAGTTTAACCACATAGTCTCTTTCGTAATAACATTCAATCGACTCGCGGGGTCGACAAGGACTCCTATCATAATGTTTCCATTGAGGCGAGTAGGCATATATAGGGGAGAGGCTTTGTTATTCATGGGTAAGTTCAACAATGTAAAAGTTACATCTGGCGCACTAGTCGTAGGTTGAGGGGGAGGAATAGGAGTAAACAAGACCACATTTACATATGCTGAGGCCTTAGGAGAAGCACTAGAAGGGTCAATAATTATGTTTGTAGAGTGAGACATAAATGGGTCCGTATAAATCTGTAACTCACTATTCACCTTAGCCACTGAATTATTCACATTCTACTTTTTACCATTGATACAGATGGTACTATCATCGATGCGATCCTGTATCTCATGACATAGGTGCATATGGCATTCAATATCATGATTGTGGACATGATGGTACTGGTAGAACACGTTTTCAACATAACAGTCGGGATAAGGCTCTTTGATAGGTCAAGGATCTTCCAATGTTATAATCTTATCCTTCAACAACTTCTACAGAATGGAAGAATAAGAGTAAGATGATTTAGTAAACTATTTGTTGTGCTTGAGGCCTTTGTCATTAGACGCAACAACTACATTCACAACAAATTTTCCTTTCCCTGAAATTGATACTATAGACCTTCCTTCAGGATGAGAGCACGAGGAGGATCCCCCAAACTGAACAACTGTCTGCTAGTACTACCACGACGCAACACACAGATGTGCAAAAGAAGGATATTTCATCAAGGAAAATTTCTCCTGCCAAGCTCACTACAGGTTGCTAATGAACACCTTTTGTAAGTTCAAGTTAGGTAGAGGGTAAGAGATTTGTTAAAAGAGCGCTTGGTATCGCACAATGAAATCAATGATCTTCTCGTGCTCTCCCTATTTACATCAGACGAGATCTGAGAAGGTCATATTCAGACTGATGTTAGCTTAGAACTGCCAAAGAAATTGATTCACAAGTTGGTCAAATGAAAATATAGAGTTATCAGGCAAGGAACAATACCATTCTAGCATTGTATCCTTGAGAGATCAAGGAAAGAGTTTTTCCATCAGAGCATCATGGTGAAAGAAATATGTACACATCATGTTAAAAGCTGACATGTGTGTTTGGGGGTCTCCTTTACTACCATACTTCTCAAACTTAGGAAAATCCATCCCCTGAGGGAAGGGAGTGTTCAAAATCATCACTGACAAAGAGCTATGTCAGAAGAGGGCTAAAAGATGGGTTGGGAAGAGGACTGAGACAGATTCACCAAATGGTTTTGCATTTGACCCATATTCTGTAGGAGAGTATTCAAAATAGGGTCAGAAGTTGACAAAGGACCAGTGGAACCTCCTCTAGAACCACCAACAACAAGATCACCTCTAGAACCACCTTCAGAGCCACCATTGTGACCACCGCTGGAACCACTGCCAGGGCCACCAGTATGGCCTCCACCAGAGCCACCACCGTAGCCACCACCAGAGCCATCGTCGTGACCATCACCAGATCCACCACCAGAGCCACCGCCAGACATACCAAAACCACCAGCCCCCATTCCACTAGAGATTCTACTATCAAAGGCAAGGTTTCCCCCAGGAGGAATAAACTCAAATCCTAGAATCACCCTACTTGCTTTGACAGTAAGGGGTGGATCAGGAGCAGAGATGTTAACAAAAGGGCTTGTTTCAGCCAAGCAAACCGACATCATGGGCATCGAGACACTAATCTGTCTTTCATAGGTGTTGTGCTCATGACCTTGAGTAATGCTTGAACGAGGGTTGTAAGAGGGGATGCATGCTTGCACTAAATTGGTTAGGCCATAGGGAAACTCTATGCTTGTATGATCCTTTTCTAACATATATTTGATCTCGTTAGCAACCCTTGTGGGCCTAGCCATGCTTTGATATTTCTCTAAGTAGTTTGCAAAATCCAATAGCCTCTTGTCTAGGGCCATGAGATGCTTTGTAGGAATAGGGACGACTTTGCTCACATTCAAAGGTGGAGGTGAAGGGGAAGTAGGTGTGGGGGCACAAGTAGTTTCATAAAAGTAACCCCTCTCTACTACCAACACCATCTCCTAGGAGGAAAGAACTGAAGTGACCCTCATAAAGTCCATTCTGAAGTGTCGATGTCACACACTCCTTCTAATTATGTACCAGAGGTTGTAGACTAAGTTGTGAAGCTCATAAAGCTACATGACACACAAGCTCACAACCTACACAGATACGAGGAAGAGAACCTCAACACAAATAAATAGATATCACAAGGTTCACATCGGGTTCAACAAAATGTAGAGGGGGATCGATCGCTCTGGACCCCAAGTCATGGGAGGGTCTAGAACGATCAGCTATCTTGACCTACCTCAAACTAAGGATTGTTCAAGGTAATTTTAATATTTTAGGAAGGTGAAAAGGAAGGAAAATTGACCTGCCACTATCCTTTTATCAACCCGAGAAGTTTAGGGAACTAGGTGAACAAATTCCCGAGCCCAAACTGTGACCTAGGAAACTCTCTGCCTGAGGACCCTAGCGCAAAAGACGGATAATAGCGTGGCATGCTGGCGTCCCGCTCAGGTGTTGGCATCTGTACGAACATAAAGTACATAGGATAGCTAATACTAGCATGGAATCAACTAATTACCTGATAAAAATAGTAATGACAAAAAGTAGGAAATAGCTAAACTATTGAAAGAGTGAGAAGAATTCTTTAACTTAGGAAGTGAAAGTTGATGAGAATAAAGGTGGTAGAAATGCAACTCATGAGTGGTCCAACCTCCCGCAAGCTCCACACGAACACGATCACCTACACACAACAAAACGAGGAAAAATATTGGGGCTATTTTAGGGTTTGTCGTAGTCAAACCCCTGTTTTGGCGTTCACACCTCCATGGACAACCAAAATAGCCACGATGTAGAAAATGTGATTAAGAAAGTATGGAAATAAAGTATTACCAAGCAAGAGTAACAATGTTATGCTATGAAATCAAATGACAATGCTAAGTAAAGTGGATATCACCTCCCAAACAAGGTGCCCTCAAGCACATGAAGGGAGATGCGAGCTCGCAAGCTTGAAGATGCTATCGTTGTCGCAACAACATGAGTAGAAAAACCAACAAAGTGCTGGCTTGGAGCTTCAACAATGGAGAAAGCTGTGGAAATGAAGTGTGTAGTAGTAAGTAGAGTTCCAATAATGTCTAGAATATCAAATGAATGAAGGAGATGTTTTTAGCATGGATAAAAGCCCAAAAGAGCCGTATGAGGTTGGTCAAGGGTGTAGGGGTGTTACTCTTCATCTCCAATGGAGAAGTGTAACACCTCTGCAAGTTCTAGAGGCGGGAATCCTATTAGGATGGTAGCGTGTTGTGCAAACATCTGCACATCGCACTAGTGTCCCCGACAAAAATTCCCCCACTGACACTACAAACATTCGCCAAGTGGGTGGAAGCAGAATGGATGATGTGGAAAAGCATCGTCGGGTTTAATTCTTCTAAGGTAGGGAGTGTAAACGAGGAATTTGTGAGGGGTACAAATTCACTCAATTATAGGAAGTTAACATATATGATGACCATGAACCTTTTCATTACTATGCCAAATTGGAGGAGAAGTACAAAAAGATTCTTCAAATACCTAGCAATGACATATCTTTCCACTCTTTTTCATATGTTGACCCATCATCACTACCTTCATCCCACTCCATCTCCATCAATTAAGCCACTAAAATATGATCTCAAGATCCAAGTACTTGACAAGGGCTATGGAGAATACCATTTCAACCAATCTTTTTGCATTGGAATGCTTCCCCCAACACCAAAGACTTACAAAGGATTGAGAGAGATCAAGCATGTTCAAGTTATTACAATGGAAGTCAAACCCACCATTTTTACCAAGTGGGGAGACATGCAAGACAAGGAAGTGTTCAAAGAAGACCTATCTTCATGGATTCACAAAGAAGGATGGGAGAAACCACTACCTCCCCTTCCTATTGATCAAAATAATGAAGGATATCAAATAGCAAAAAGATGAAGCTATTGCGGAGTTCATGGGACTTCAAACTGATATACCATGAGATCATAAGGTTGGTTTTGTAATGGAGCTCAAACAAGGAGCATACTTTGGAGGGGATGTTGCATCCTCCAATCGCAAAAATAAATTGAAAAATTTAAAAATAAAAAGAGGTCCCCTAAGGAAAACCACAAAGTGGCTTTATTAGATCAAGAAAAGAGAAAAACAAAGGACATATCTGAGGGTGAAAACCTCTCTAAGGCACCCGAAGATGGAGGATTCAATCTCCCCATTATAGAATATCAAGGAAAATCAACACTCTTGGTTGAAGGTTCCGAACCTATCAACATCGGTACAACAAAGACACCACAAATAACATATCAGGCAACTTCCTTAGATCCTGAGAAGTTCAACTTCGTGAAATTCATTAATGAATGAAAAATCAACTTTTCTTGGACATATGCAGACATCCCAGGGATGGATCCAATGGTAGTAGTACATCACCTTGCAGTATTCCCTCGAGCTAAACCCATCAAACAAAAGCTACACAAGATGCATCCACAAATAGAAATCTTGGTCAAAGTAGAGCTATAGAAATTGCTAGACGTGGAGTTCATTAGACCCATCGACTATCCTAAGTGGGTATCTAATCTTGTACCAGTGTCAAAACCCACTGGGAGCATACAGATCTGCACAAACTTTAGGGACCTCAATAAGGAATGCCTGAAGGATGAATTCCCCCTACCCAACATCAACATGATTGTGGACCTAACTGCAGGGCATGAAATGCTCTCATTGATGGATGGTTTCTTTGGATACAATCAAATAAAGATATCCCCCAAAGACCAATACAAAAAAACTCACTTGTACATGGGGAACCTTTTGCTGGAACGTCATGCCATTCGGTTTGAAGAATGCAAGGGCAACCTACCAATGAGCAGTGACCACCATTTTCCATGATATGTTACACATTACCACAAAGGACTATGTGGATGACATATTAGCAAAATAAATCAAAAGAAAAGATCATCTGGCTAACCTAGCCAAGGTATTTGATAGGCTAGAGGAATACAACCTACATCTCAAACCAAAGAAGTGTACATTCAGTGTGACATCTAGAAAATTGTTAGGTTACATTGTATCAAGAAAAGGCATCGAGGTGGATCCACCAAGGTTAAAGCTATCCTAGAAATTCCTCCTCCAAAAATATTGAAATGACTGCAAAGTCTACAAGGCAAGCTTTAGTCCATCAAAAGGTTCATCACACAGTTAGCAGAAAAGTGCCATCCATTCACCCATTTGTTACATAAGGACATAACATTCAAATGGGATGACAAGTGTGACTAGGCTTTCCAATAGGTCAAGGATTATTTTCTCACTCCCCCAGTGTTGATGCCTCCAATTTAGGATAAGGCAATGATTCTGTATGTATCTACAACAACGAAAACTTTAGAAGCTTTGTTAGTGCAACTGGATGATCAAAACAAGGAAAGAGAAATATACTATATCAGTCGAACCTTGGTGGGCTATTAATTAAAATATACACCCATAGAAAGAGCATGTTTATCTATTGTCTTTGTAGCACAAAAGATTAGGAACTACATATTAAACAAGCAAGTAAAGCTGATATCAAAAGTGGATCCCTTAAAGTATTTATTGGCAAAGGCAACTTTAACAGGGATGATTTCTAAGTGGGTAATGATAATTAGTGAATTTGATATAGAATACATCAAAAAAAAATCCATAAAGGGACAAGTAATAGCAGATCAATTAGTGGATGCACCTATGGAAGATCATCAACCTCTAATATTATAATTTCCAGATGAAAGCATACTTCTAACTGATCAGTCAAGCTGTCGAAGCTTGTACTTCGATGGATCCCACACTCAACACGGCTCAAGGGCTGGTATCCTATTTCTCACACCTCAAGGAGATAGTATACCCAAAGCTTATAGGATCACCTTTCCTTGTACTAACAACATTTGTAAATATGAAGCGCTCATCATTGGACTAAAGATGGTTGTAGAATGGAAGATAAAGGAACTACAAGTCTATGGTAATTCCCAATTATTCATAAGGCGGGTAAATGATGAATATCATATGAAGGATGACAAGCTCATATCATACCAAAGAATGGTAGATAGCTTCAAGCAATACTTTATGGTCATCACTTTTGAACAGGTTCCTAGAATCAACAACAATGCAACTGATGCTATGGCACCAATAGGTTTACTCCTGTACATACCCCAAAACATTCCCAAATATGAATTCCTCATGGAGCAACTACTTATACCAACATTTGATATCTTGGAATCAGAACTTGTATGTGATGTTGTTGGTCCTAACTCGCCTTGGTACCAAGATACGTTTTCCTATATCCAACATGGGATCATACCCCCTAACTTAATGACAAATCAAAAGAAAACCTTTGTCTACAAAACTTCCCTATTCACCATCCTAGGATATACCCTATACCATCAAAGTCTAGATGGTACATTACTCTGATGTCTCAATGTGGACAAAGCACAAACTACCTTACAAGAAGTGCATGAAGGTGTTTGTGGGTCTCACTCTAGTGTACCTAATTTAGTAAATAAGTTGGTTGAGAATAGGGTATTATTGGCCCTCAATGGAACAAGAATCCATTCATTACTCAAGGAAGTGTTGCCAATTTCAACAACACAATGATCTTGTTCACACACTGGCACAGGAGCTATGACCTATAACTACACCATGGCCTTTCTCGTAGTGGGGACTTGAATTAATAGGAAATATATCTCTTGCTTCATCCAATGGGTGAAAATTCATTATAATTGCAACTGAGTACTTTACAAAGTGGTTAGAGGCTATTCCTCTAACCTACATCACAGGGAAACAAATATCCAAGTTTATCTTGAATTATTTGATTTGTCAATATAGAATTCCATAAACTATCATAACAAATAACAAAACTCCATTTAAAAACCAAGATGTCTACGAAATTTGTTCAAATTTCTCTATCCAACACCTATTCTCAACCCCATAATATCCCCAAGGAAACGATAAGGCCGAAGCATCCAATAAAACCATTATGAAAATATTGAAAAATAATGTTAATGACGTAGGTCGTGATTGGCATTTGTAGATAAATATCTCCTTATGGGATTGCCGAAACAACATTCGCACACCCATGGGTGCAAATTTTTTTTCCTTGATCTAGGGATCTAAAGAAATACTACCTATGGATGTCAAGATCCCATCACTATGAGTATCCATGAAAGGCATGGGAAATAATGAGGAATATTGGGTGTGCGGACTTAATGAGCTAGAACTTCTAGATGAAAGATGTTTGAGTGCATTAAACCATCTCCAGGTTTATCAAAATTGGCTCAAGGGAAGCTACAATAAGATAAAGAATAGAAGCTTTGAATTTGGTGACTTGGTATTGAAATAAAATCAGAAGATCCAGCTAAATCAGAATGGGAAGGGTAAGTTTGAACCAAACTGGTTAGGTACTTTTATCATAACAACAAGTTATGACTTTGGAGCATATCACTTGGCTACTCCTAAAGGATAAACTTTAGCCGAACCTCTCAATAGCATCCATCTCAAAAAAAATTACACTTGAGCGCATTAGAATATCCCAAGGAAAAAAGCTAAAAAAGCAAAAAAATAAAAAATCAAGAAAATTAGTAAAGAGAAATAAAATGTCCTTTAAGTGAAAACCACCTTATGGCACTTCTAGGAGCGGTACCGTAGTGAAAATACTGCTAAATAGGTGCTACATTTGAATAAGTCCTACATCTCTATCTATCGACATTGTCTATCACATCCACTTCATCCACACCCATAAAAAAATGTGCATCCAACTATGGCTTGATAACTAATCAAGTATTGAACCTTGTTGCACCATATTTATCCATCTACCCTAATAAATGTAGTCTTGTCCCAAACTGGGGGAAACCTCCTAAAACTGGTAGCGGATTGGATCCTTCTTCATCCCATCACTGTCTAAAATCTATCACAATCAAATAACATTCGTAAAAAGTTGAAAACATCAAAATACCAAAAACATTATAGGTCATCTTTGGATGAGCTACAATTGAGTTACAAAATAAGTGAACTAAGAGCCTCTACATGTATAATGTAGGAAAGGCCTTCATCGATGAGTCCCCGAGGCCCTAGGTTAGTCCCCCAAAGTGGAAAAATTCAAATATCTTATCAAAATCCAAAAACATTTGTAAAAAGTCAAAAAAATCCAAAAACATGTCACTCAATACAGTCGAACTACGACGTCTCTGCGTTTTATCATGTAGGCAAGGCCATCATGATGATCCCCTGAGGCACTAGGTCAATCCCTTTAGGTCCCCCTATTTGTCTCTATATCTCTCAAAAACAACAAAATCATCAAATAATTAGAAAATATCAAAAGTCCTATCCCCATTGTCACCTACCGCAATAAACTTTCATATATAATAAACAATCACCTTCAACCTTTGACAAACGTAACCAACAAGAAAAAAAAACATCAAATCAAAACTTCCAAAGTAAATATTGAAATGATTGGATCATCATCGAAGTGAAACAATGCCTAAGTATAAACTACCCTGCCTTTTTGAAAATCATTAACAATCCTAACATGAGTCTTAACAGATAAAACGTTCCTATAATAGACATCATCAATGGGTTATATCATGAAACATCAAAACATCTATGACAAGTGATACAACATGTTTATCTTTTTTGATTTATCTTAATGTCACGTTCTTGGGATCTCTCAAAGATGCCCATAAGGATTTAGAGAGGAAGGAATGAGGGAATTGATCGTCAATTTCTGTTTGTTTTGTTTGTTAGATATTTTTGTGATACTACCACGAAAAATACTTGCTTTGTTCTGTGTGTGGAAGTCATTTTGGGGAAATTCATGTAGTGGTTGCATGATAGGTACTCCATACCTCTCTATGTAACTGGTCTGAAATGTTTTAAAACTTCTCACCCATACACCCTAACAAGGTTTTCGTATGTTTGGTATGAGCAAAAATACTCTTTTTTTGTAGAGTCAAAGTCCACGCAATGGATACAAGCCACCTTGGTCATCAATACACTAGTGCATCATGTCTATTTTCCACATCAATAAGGATTGCTAAAAATATGAAGTCTCTATGAAAGCAAAAGCAAAATCATCAATAACTAACAACATCAATTTTCTTCTAGAAATCCAACTAAGTCTTCTTCTAACTAATGGTTCCATCCTACATCACAATATCATTAGTACCACATGCATCTTGCATCCACAAATTCATCAGTACATATCATGACCATAATAAAAATAAAAACATCGCATACATCATATATAATCATCCATCACACACACACACACACACACATATATATATATATATATATATCATCCATCATATACATATGTAAATCATACATCCATCCATATCATATAAATGCATAAAAAAAGTACAAAAATGTGAGCATATATAAATCATCAACACATATGAGAATCCATAATCATGCATAAGCATCTCACAACACATAATAAGCTGCATCAAAAATGGTATTTCTTATATATCATCAAATGTTAGGTATGATATCAAAATATACAAAAATATATACGAGGCCTCAGCTGGGCCAATGAATGTATATACAAAATAACATGTCTACACAAAGTATTTGATATAATAGATAAATATCATAACAAAATCATCCTTGCTGGCCATCCCGAGGTGGGGACCTATGCTGTTGTTGACTACGGGTAGGAGAAAGTTGGGGACGTATGATATGCGGAGATGGCTGTGGCTGTCTAATCGACTGTCCACCTGACTTAGCACCTGCCGTACTGCTCGGCTCGCCAAAGTGAGGACGCCTCTATGCTTTGGGAACAAAAGCTTCATACAAGGTATGATAATATGTGCTCTCTCACATAAGCCAATCTCACTCATCTTGATATTGAGCCCTGGGAATGGAGGAGGCTAATGAAATCTCTGTTGCCTCTCGGTGGCTAGCTCTTGCTTCAAAGCATCTCTCTTCTGACAGAGACCATCCCACTCTGCAGCAATAATGACAAATTGTACCTTTTCCGCATGTCGCTAAGCAATGTCGACATCCCTCTCTATCACTTGGGCATCTCTGTCAGCTATCAGCTATGCTATCTAAGCTACTGCATCCCCCTGTGGGGGAGATCCCTTGGCACATCTTGTTGTGGCTGCTGATCATGGTGCTACTGTCCATCCTGCTCATCATCCTACCCACCCCAAGCCCTGTCAAGCTACTCAACCACAATATGTAACCTCTTTTGGTCACCCCTCCTACTAGTGACACCAACAACCCTCTGAACCTGCCCCATCACTAGCCCATCCTCATCAGGATATGTAAAATGCAACGACCATTTGCAGGCCCACCACTGATCAAAATATTGTGTAGTACCAAGATCTGCTAGACCAATTGGCCATCCCCATCCAAATGGGGCAAGTGCTCTGAACTTGGCCGCTGCTATAGTGGAGGAGGCTATCGACCCTCAAACCTTGACCTCTCAGGCCGTCTGCCTGAAGCATGCATGATAATCATTGGAAAAATGAGTTTGTTTCTCTCCGAACTATCAAAGAACCCTATCAAGTAGGCACCTTTCAAGAATGGTTTCCACACGACCTATGAGCCACCATGTATGTCAAAAAAAGGGAAATTTCTCCATATCATCATGCCAGGTCTCACAAGCTAGCCAAGGCCTCCAAATAAACTCGGTCATATCATCAAAAATGCCTCTCCAATAGTGTAATCCACCAGGCTAGATGTAATGCAAAAAATTTGACTATCTGTAAGAAAATGGATCATCAACATCCCGATCAAGAATACCATATGGCCTCATCACTGGGATCCTCTCCTAGGCCCACACATGCAAAAGAGTTATCCCTATTGAGATGACACTATCGCCTCGATATACAACCTCATGCATATCTCGATACAATTGCACCAAAACACACGTACCCCAGGCATATCTAGTCCCATGTGTTGAGAAAATGTGTCTCAACCTTGCAATTACATAAGGTACTATTGATACATAAGGTACTGTTCATTCGACGACAACGAGGGGGTGTGGGGGGGTATTTTATTAGCTTGAATTTCCCTAGAAGGCAACCCTATTTTATGAGGGTGTTGTATTACAACTATGTATTGTGATGTATTATGAGTGTTGCCTTTGGATCTCTGAGTGGAGATACTCTTATGAGAAGCTTGCTTTGCAAGAATATTGTAATCTTTGTGATTTCTGAATAATATATTGGGTGGATTTTGGAGCGTGGGGTTTTTCTCCCGAAAGGGTTTTCCCTATGTAAATCATTGTGTTTTGGTATTCATGATATTTATGTCTATTTTTGTTTAAGTTTTTGTAATTGTTAAAGATATGTAAAAGTTTTGCATTATTCTCCTCTCAAGATTAGTGTAGGAAGTGGTTCCGCTACCTTAGCTTCCTTACACCATGCTCCATCATCTGCTCTATGCAGATGCCCCAACCAATAAGAAATAACCCACCTCTATGATTGGGCATCAGAGGATCGATAATCAAACCAGCTAGTACCATTGACAGAGGATCAACACTATTGATGTATAGAGACAAGTCAATCTCAGAATCCACCACCTATAGATGTCGCACACCAAGAAATTGCTACATGGAAAGGGTACCCAGCCTAACATCATATGTAACTCGCTTTCCATGGATATGAATCTAAAAAATCCTCCACGCATCCTCGAGGGTAATTATCATCTCGCTAGTAGGAAGGTGGAAGGACGGAGTCTTAGAATGCCACCTCTCAACAAGTGTCATCATCATCGCCCTATGACATCTGATCTCAAGCATATAGCAAATATGTCACAAACCCACAACATCAAGGAAGTCTCTCTCAACCTCCTGAAACCAGGTAATGAGATCGAACAACTGTCGTGGCTGTCGCTCCCTAGAATATCGTGGTTTGAGAACCACCTGCAAATATTCAACCCACAACATCAAGAATTTTCTAGAAAAATAAATCATGAACTTAAAACTACAAACAAACTACTAAATCACTCAATTTTGACAATAGCAAGCCCTTTTTGGATGATAACAATTTGTTTTTTTCAAAAGCGACCCTATTTACTATGATAGTGGTTAGTTTCTACGCTAGTGGTTAGATTCTACGATAGCAACTACTTTTTACACTAGCGGCTAGTTTAAATGATAACGGTCACCTAGAACAATGGTGTGTGGTTTTAACATCAATAGATACTTTTACAAAAGCAAACAACAATAGCAAACATATTTTACACTAGTGGCCAAATTATACTATAGCGTTGACATTTTATGATAGCGGTAAAAGTACAAACTACACTAGTGGTCAGATTGAAATAAAAGCGTGAAAATAAAGAAATTACCGCTATTGTCCAAAAAAAAATTGAGCATTAATTACAAAAATGACAAATGACGAAAACAAAAAGGGAAGTACATACTGTGATGCCTACGCCAACTGGCCTCCCGAATGAACAAACTACATCTGCTCGTTGTGAGGCACGTGAAATCCTCGCCATCACAAATCGACAATCGCAACAATAAGATCTCCAGAGGAAAGAATTTCCTAAGGATCAGAGTGCAAATGAGGAAAAATCAACCCCAATTTCCTATTTTAACCCCACAAACCCTAATTTTTACCTTGGAAACCCTCCCAGGTTTAAATTTAGAGCACCCTGGAACATTCAAAACCATAAATGTGGGCCCTATAGCCTAATTTTATGTTCTCTAAGCATCTAAAACTACAATAGAACCTTGTTGTGAGCTTGACCAAAAAAGTAAAATTTTCGGCCAACCTCTCGAGGGGGTAGCCTAGCGTCGTAGTATCTTTCCACTGACCATCGAGGCATAGTGGGGCATATAAATTTTGTCTCAAAGAGGGGACAAATGTAGACATGTAAAAATGACCTAACACATATCACACATCCTGAATTACATTTTTCCATCATCGACATCATTATCATTAATATAATTGCATTTCGCATCATTTACATCATTAAACCTATTTTACTATATTAATTAAATAATTTTAATTATTTAATTAATTCACTATTTTATCATTAATTGAACTTTATTCCTCTTGATTAATTAAATAAACACAAATTATTTAATTATTTCACTAATATACCCTATTCATCTAAATCAATTAAATTGTTATAATTAATAATTTAATTAAACCACTTTCCCTTCTCTAAATTTGAATAATTAAATCAATTGTTGAAAAATCATTCAATATGTCAACAAACAAATATATCTTTATTTGTCAAATTCAAAAGCAACTTGCACGCTCATCTCCACTATTAATTAATTAATTATCCTCACCCCTTTTTGATTGAGTAAATCATGACCATTGATTCCTCACTCTAATTGGTTAACTAACCCATCTATTTCCTAACTCAACTTGACTTTCTCAATCCCACTAAACACTCAATCTGACTTCTCCAACCCCACCAATCATTTCAATCTAATCCCACTGATTATCTAATTAAAATCCTTAATTGGATCAATCAAAGGAGTTAACTAACCAATATGTTTCCTCTCAACGGTTCTCAACCATTGATCACGATCTTTCACTATTGAATCTTGATCGTTCATTTGAAACCTGTAAATCTATAAAACAACCTTCTTCATTCTTAAGAACGATCAAAGAATCTAGATAATTTGTGGAGGGGTTATGTCAAAATAGCCATTGAAGCACATTTAGCACATTTACATCTTTGATCACCATTAACACACCTTTTGAAGCTTTTTGCAACAACAATGGAGGCTTCGTATTGATCCAAGCAATCCAACATCAATACAAATTACACTTCTCCATGGGATGGTAATATTGTAATGCTTGAATTTGTTTTATGTTCTATTTTATGATAGCATTTGTTCTTCAAATTCTTACTTTTATAATTTCATTTCATGAGTATGGTTTGGGATTTTGATCTTGCTTTGATCTCTTTCGTCTGATTTCAATGTTGTTTTCCTTATGCTTAATTTCCCCCATAAAGCTAGCCTAAAAAATTGTGAATTTTGCCTAAATATTAGCCCTTGTGTATTTTGGCCTCACTTAACCTACTGCTGATGACCGGTTGAGATGAATTTTGTAAGCACCGAAGTGTGATATTTGTCTAAGTCTCTATCTTGCCTCTCCATTTTTTCTACAAGTTATTTTTTTTAAGGTATAAAAGTGTTCAAGTTCAACATTGTGGGAAGTTTAGGAACTCCTCAAACTTTGACAAGCCTAAGTGTTCAAATGTTTAATGTTTTAGAAATTTCACAAGTTTTTGAACTCCTTGATGTCGATAATAAGAAGGATGATGTTTGCTTGGTTCATGATGTCACAAATTTTGCAAGTTCACAAACTCTATGAAATATCAATGGATTTTTCCAACACATTAGGGATAATGCAAGAAAATGAAAGGAATAAAAGAAAATAGAGAAATATGATGAAATTTAGATTGTCAAAAAATTTGAAGGTTCACAAATTAGAGAAATGTGTGACAAGCTAAAGAAAATATGGAAAGAAAGATAAATAAAGCGAGAAAGGAGACCAAGTTACAAATAATTAAAATTTCACAAACTTAATTAAAGTGCGACAAGGTTCATCACACGCTCAACATTGTAACAATAGAGAAAAAGGTTGAGATAAAGATATAAGGATGAGTTGTCATTGAGTTTGTTGGTTCACAAGCTCATTAGGTATGTGACAAGGTTCTTATAAGGGAAAAATCACCAAAAGGGTACAACATTTAAAATGTAGAAAGGATGTTGAAGGAACATTTACACAACATACCTACCCTCATCCACCCTAGTATATTTCATCCACTAGGAGTAATTGTAAACAATCTCCTAAGTTATTTTTATACACTTCAAGATCGAACCATCATAAAAGTAGATTGGATGAACACATACCAAAAAGTATTCTACCATGCTTTGTAGGTACTAAAACATAGAAAAATAGATGTGAACCCTAAATGAGGTTAATCAAATGGGTACACCTACTTTTTGACTTGGTGTTTCACTCAATTATGAGGGGTATATTGCATAAATAAAAATCAGAAAACAAACCTAATTGTTATAACAATAAAAGGTAGGTTTTAAGAAGTTGAAATGATGTGTACCTTTTTGAAAAAGTGTTGTTTCAGGCCTCACCGAGGACTCATTCGCCCAGTGGCGAATGGGTCCTTGCTAGGGTTCTAGAAAGTTGATTTCTTGGTTTTGTTCTTCAATGTCTGCACTCCCAGATCCTAGGTGTTTAGCTCCTGAAAGTCAAAAATAAATTCTATAGAATTATTTCCGTGATCTTGCAAGAAAGGTGATAACTTTTACAACTTCGCAACTTTGAAATTTTTTTCTCTCCACTTGATCTTTAATCTAAAACCTGCAATCACATATCAAGAGAGAAGAAAAATTGTTGATTTATAGGGAATAGGGGTTTGCCTTGGTCAAACCTTGTTTTGGTAATTAAACCTTGAATTGAAATAATGTATAAAAGGAAAGATGAATGACAATGTAATGCTACACCTCACCAATCCTCAATTGAAAATTGGAGTACAAATCAACAAACTTGCATGAAGTGGCCTCAAAGAGTGTAGATCTTGATCATGAAATTGACATAAAATAGCTTTGAAGACTTGAACTTGATCACCAATGCTACAACATCACATTAGCTCAACAACATGCATGACTTGGACATGATGAATTGGATCCTTGATGCTGCAATAAAACTTCAATAGTCTACCCTTGAATTCCTTCTTGAATTCTCTATAATGCTCTTGTGAAAGCACTCTTATGATAACTTGAATTTGCTAGGTGAAACTATGTGAAATAACCTTATATTTTTACATAACTTAAGATTAAATACCGAAATTAAAATAACACAAGATGAAATTAGATCTTGAATTTGAAATCATTAAAATACTACCCAAAACACATCCCAAGGGGGGTGTCCTAAGTTAAGGAGGACCCATTTTCCATAGGCTGAATGAGTCTTAGCATACTTAACTAGGACATGTTTCAGGGATTGTGAAATAACATGCCAAAAGGGGGTCCTAGGATGTAGCGGGGACCCATTCGCCATGTGAAAAATGGGTCCTAGGTCACTATCCTAGGACACAAACCTTGCAAAATTAAGTGTTATGAAATTTCATTAATGAGCGTCGAATTTTATCCCTCTAAAAATGCGATAAATAAGGCTTGGATTTGAATTTAAGGGGCCAATTAAGCTCAAATTAACCTCAATTAATTAATAAAGCCCTAGATTACTGTGAAATGTAAAGAAACACTTTACAACACCCTAAATAAGGAACCATTAAGTCCATTTTATTATTAATTATTCCCAAATTAAGTGTCAAAAAAGGGTTACTTTTTTCGACACTACATTTTTCCCCCACTTTAGTGAGAGTTTGCCCCCATTTCAAACTCACACTAAAGTAGACATTCAAGAAACTTACGTATGTAGCAATGAAAAATATACTCAATCATACACCATCAAAGAACAAATAAAGGATCAAGCTCCGATTGTTCCAACACGATGTGGAATATGACTGTTTGTCCAGCAAAAGGGGAAGGATCAAGCCTCGACAGTCTGTCCAACACAATGTGGACCAGGTCTAAGTTGTTTGTCCAAAAAAATGTTTACAAGCAAAACTCAATGTCCACTATGCAAATGACACACGTGCTCACTCTGGGGTAGTGGAATGTTAGGCCGTCCATCCACTAGGTGAGTATCCCAAAAGGGTGGCAAATGAGAGAATCATATTAGGCTCCCATACCTTACTGAAGTTATCCTCCTAACAACCTCGATAAGGCACCACAATGCTGAATGCTTATGAATATTATGTCTATAGTTTTTTTTTCAAAGTGATCTCGCTTCATGTAAGGTCTTCTTAGGGAAGATCATGCCTAATGTCTCTAAGAGAGGACAAGTCAAGAATATCAGATTGTCACTTATGGGATGCCTCGCTTCACATCAAGCCACTAAGGGAAAGTCATATGCTTAGACATATCACACTCTTGGAGGACATCAAACCTAATGATACCACCAAGAAAAGGATACATCACAAGAAAAAGAAAATCACACCATGAAATATGCAAAATATTGAAAGATTTCATCAATGTATGCCCCCACTTTAAAGCGGTTTCTAACACCATTTCTATGAGAATATTCTTTAAAGTAGCCAATATTCCATCCCAAGACATGAGAGCCTAATCGGAAAGCCCTATGCCAAGTCATATGTTCCCTGCAATAGAGCTACGCCATGAAAAAGGAAGGATGGGTTTCACCCAAAAATACGAAAGAGATCTATGGATCCAGGCTTAGTATGTCTTTGCTACAATGTTGTCATAGAGCACAAAACTGTCATCATTCCTAAAATACTCATAGAACTGGAAGAATGACACAAAGAGAGTGAAAAAAAAGAAAAATTCTTCAGGTCAACATGGAAGAGACCTAAATGTCTCGACGCCTTGTGTCATCCCCAAAAGAAAAACACAAGACAAATGAAAAAGATAAAATGTTTACGACTTAGAGAAGAATGTAGATACATATAGAAGAATGCACAAAGAGAAAGAGATACATCAAACAAAACAACACGAGGGATCACATTACACACATGCAATCACATAAAAGAAACATGAAAAATAAAAACAAAGCAATAGACTAGTAAGGCACATGCAAATCAACCTATAGCAGGTCGTCCACATCCCAATCTCGGTCGGTATATATGAAAGGCAGAAAAATAGCCAAAGGGAAAACAACAAGTGCCGAACTAGGAGAAGTACCAAGTTCAACACTCATTTTAGGATATTTTTCATTCAAGCTCATAGAAGATGAAAACAATGAATTCAAATCATTATGCACTTGTTCATCAATTTTTGTAATATCAATGTCATCATCTAGATTAATCACAACAAGAATTCAAATGATAATTTCTCTTGAAGGTTCTTATTTATGTTGTGGTGAAGATGTAACATCATCATGCATTGCTTCAGGTAAGTTCAAATTTTTATTTTCTATGTTTCTCTTTTCTTCTTGATTTTGTAACATAGGAGAAATAGCACGATGTCTACGCCTACACTCTCTAGCATTTTGGTTTTGTTTTAATCTATTGTCAATTTTTGTTTGTGTAGGAGCGAGTTTTTCAATCATAGGCTTTTATTCTTTTCTCACAGAAGGAACCATAGGAGGTTGTTCAACCACTTTCTCTTTAGCTTTGTAAACTTGTTTAATTTTAGGAGGCACAACGGGATTGTTTTGGTTGTCTCGTGGTCTCTTATAGGAAATGGTAGGAGTTTTTGTCATAGTTGTCTCTTGGATGTTTGGAAGGTATTTTTGTTCAATCATTGGTTTGTTAGGGATAGGTGGCTCAATCACAGGTTGAGGCATGTTTCTAAGGGATAATTATGCTATGCTCTTTTCCTTGAACTTTTGATATGATTTGAAAAATTCCTCATGAGGTCTAATAGGTTCAATAGGCTCAGGCCAAAAGAAATCCAATGAAAAGTTCCCTTGGGAAGACACAAGATTAAAGTCACTATGATGCACAATAAAGATTTCATTGCCAAAGGGAAACTTTAAACATTTATGCACAACCAACATGATGAAATTCATGGAGTGAATCCATGGATAGCCTAGCTTCACATGAAATTGGTCTGATTGTGGGATGATGGTGAATGAGACATGTAATTTTTTTGGTTTAAATTTTAAAAGAAGATTTATCGAGCCTATCGCAGGACAAGCAAAACCATTATGCATCTTGATCCATGCTTTCGGTTTGTCATATGTATCTTAATAGAGTTCATGCACAAATAGGAATTCTTCAGTGATCACATTCTCTCCACAAATAGGATCAATTAATATCCCATTCGTAGGCTTGTTATTGATTCTTCCAACTATGTAAAGAGGACCATAGGTTGCATGTTTAAGTATGTCTTTTTGTGAGAAAGCACTATCAAGAGGCATTTTGGTTGATCCCTTATGAGGTTTAGCTTCGATAAAGTTTACTGAGGCATGTATTTTATTATTCTCTTGTTTGTTTAAGTTCTCATTTAGAAAGAAACTAAGGCTATTGACAATTTGTGTTCCATTTCTAGTTTTAAGCATTTTCCTTGGATTTTGTATAATGGGAATCATGTTAATGTCCATACAGTCTTGTAAGTTTGCTAGGCCTTCATCTAGTATTTTTATATCTTCTTGCAAGAAATTAACATCATGCACATTGGTTGTAGGTATGGAAGTCATGGGAAATGAAGTATGCATACTATGATCCATAGAGGGTTGATTATCAACACTATTAGGAAGGGAGCTAGAAAACCCAAGACGAATGGTATATTGCGAGATGACATGAGTCTCGAACTACGTCTTACAATAATATTGCTAATAGGAAACCAAGTTGTAAAGCTCATACAAGTTTTACAAACTTAGTGTGCAAATCAAAATGGCAAGAGGCAATGCAATGACTTAGAATGAAATGCAATTTTTAGATTCTAACCAAGGTAATTTGATGATTACACTATGCAACAAGCTGAAAATGAAATGTTGTAAATCAATTTTGAATTTAGAAAATGAACTAAATGAACCAAATTAAGGTAGATCTAATGAAATGAATGAAATAGAAAATCAACAAATTGAAACAAAGATCTGACAACAACAAACAAAAGCACAAAACTGAAGATTTCAATTTCTAGAAATACAAATTTAGGTTTGATTAGGGACTCATTCGCCCTAGGGAAAATGGGTCCTAGATTAGGGTTTGAAACATATTTTTATAGATTTTTAAGCCTTTTCTAATGATTTTTAGATTCAGGTCTGCTATAGTAAGTTTTAGGTTTAGATTTTTGTAAATGCAATGTGAAATTTGAGTGCAAATTATGACAAAATGATGACCTAAAACACTTAGTTTGATATGCAATTTTGTTTTGATTTTTAAATGCAAGTTTATGTGATGCAAGATGATATGCAAGATGACTGATTTTTTTGTATTTTTTCAGATTTAAAGAATGCAAACAATGCAATTCTAAAACCCTAGATGAGATGCAAATTTGAATGCAAACTAAGACACACTAAATGAGATCTAATTCAATGCAAATGAATGCAAATAAATGCAAGATCTAATCTAAGATGAAAAGAGACTCCAAAACCAGAAAACTACAATGCTCAAAATTTCAAGTTCACCAAAATGAAACATAGAAAAAGAGATATGAACCCCAAATGAGGCTAATCAAATGGGTACACCTACTTTTTGACTTGATGTTTCACTCAATTATGAGGGATATAATGCATAAATAACTATAAAAAAACATACCTAAGTTTTATAGAAATAAAAAGGTAGGTTTTAAGATGTTGAAATGATGTGTACCTTTTTGAAAAAGTGTTGTTTTGGACCTCACTGAGGACTCATTCTCCCAATGGCAATTGGGTCCCTGCTGGGGTTTTGGAAAATTGTTTTTTGGGTTCTGTTCTTCAATTTGCACTCCCAGATCCTAGGTGTTCAGCTCCCAAAATTCAAAAATAAATTCTGTAGAAGTCTTTCCGTGGTCTTGCAAGAAAGGTGACAACTTTTACAACTTCACAACTTTGACAAATTTTTCTCTCCACTTGATCTTCAATCTAAAACCTGCAATCACACATCAAGAGAGAAGAAAAATTGTTGATTTTTAGGGAATAGGGGTTTGCCTTGGTCAAACCTCATTTTGGTAATTGAACCTTGAATTAAAACAACACATAAAAGGAAAGA
The DNA here is from genome assembly GCA_007258455.2 of Sequoia sempervirens. Lineage (NCBI taxonomy): Eukaryota > Viridiplantae > Streptophyta > Pinopsida > Cupressales > Cupressaceae > Sequoia > Sequoia sempervirens. The sequence goes on along the minus strand of VDFB02058242.1, from coordinate 13,703,613 downwards.
TGAATGAACAATGTAATGCTACACCTCACCAATCCTCAATTGAACCTTGGAGTATTAATCAATAATCTTGCATGAAGTCACCTCAAAGAGTGTAGATCTTGATCATGAATTTGACATAAGATAATAGCTTTGAAGACTTGAACTTGATCACCAATGCTACAACATCACATTAGCTCAACAACATGCATGACTTTAACATGATGAATTGGATCTTTGATTACTGAAATAAAACTTCAATAATCTTCCCTTGAATTCCTTCTTGAATGCTCTATAATGCTCTTGTGAAAGAGCTATTATGATAAGTTGAATTTTTCAGATGAAACTATGTGAAATAACCTTATATTTATACATAACTTAAGATTAAATCCTGAAATTCAAATAACACAAGCCGACATCAGATCTTGAATTTGAAATCCTTAAAATCCCACCCAAAACACATCCCAACGGGGGTGTCCTAAGTTAAGGAGGACCCATTTTCCATAGGGCGAATGGGTCCTAGCATACTAAACTAGGACATGTTTCGGGGATTGTGAAATAACATGCCAAAGGGGGGTCCTAGGACCTAGTGAGGACCCATTCGCCATGTGGAGAATGGGTCCTAGGTTACTATTCTAGGACACAAACCTTGCAAAATTAAGTGTTGTGAAATTTCGTTAATGAGTGTTGGGATTTATCCCTCAGAAAATGTAATACATAAGGCTTGGATTTGAATTTAAGGGGCCAATTAAGCTAAAATTAACCTCAATTAATTAATAAAGCCCTAGATTAGTGTGAAAGTATAAAGAAACACTTTACAACACCCTAAATACGACACCATTAAGTCCATTTTATTATTAATTATTCATTCCCAAATTAAGTGTGAAAAAAGGGTTACTTTTTTTGACATTACAAGTACATCCCAACACTTATTAGCCATGATTTCAAGCGTAATTTAAGGAAAATTCCCCCAAATGATATGGGCATCCTTTATTGAGTACCAAACAAAGGATTTTCAAATTAAATAAATATTTCATGTCCTCTTCTTTGGTTGTTGGAAACTTACAAAGGGCCCGTATTTAAGGAACATAGTCTCAGTTTGTGAGAGGATGAAAGATTGAGAAAAAAGTTGTAATTGAATCACAATTGAAGATTAAACAAATGAATTTTATTCAAATATACAAATTAATTGTACAATATAAGTTCTCAGATTTTTGAGTATACAAATTTCACAAAGTGCAAGATAAGAGCATACATATGATAAATTCTTAAGATTCTAAAAATTTTGATCTCCAAACTTTGAATGTCTCATCTTTGAGGCAGGTCCTTCCTCTTATAAATTCAAACCTGAAATTTTTACCTCATAGCTATAGATTTAAACTTCTAGAAACTTGACAGTATAAATTTGACACATAGCAAGCACTAAGTGAGGGGATAACTGTAAAGGAAGTCTATCATGAGCACTAAACTTAGTGACAGACAAGAAGAATCACTTTTTCTAAAACCATAAAATGAGAACGACCCACTTAATACTTGTAAGTGACTACAAGGATCTTAATTTTTATGACATGGTAGCATCCTGTTGTAAGATCATAATATGGCTGACATCATGGCATTGAAAAACCCATGTGCTAGTCTAGGTAAGATGTTGGTTGCAGTAAACAATATGGAAAAGGTATGAAAAAATCATCCCAATCACTAGGTTGAGCATGAAAGGCATACAAAATTCTTAGTTATTATTCTCTTTGTACTTTGTCAATTTCTATTTGGACAAGAAGTTTAGTAGGAAATAATACTGGTGACATGTCTTCAACTAATACTTTAGGAAACCATGAATAAGGTAGTGGAAACAATTCTACTATGAGAATCTCGTATGTGCGTGGTTTTATAAGAAAATTGCACATTCCTTCAAATTGAAATAAATTTCCATGGATCAAATTAAAGAATTCTCTCATGTCTAGAGGAAAATTTGGAATAAAAATGTCTACATAATCTTCAAACTCAGTTTGGATGAAAGTGATACTATTAAAAAAACAAACCCACAACATTTTAGGAAGTTCATTTTGGTCAGGACAGACCAACACATTGATTGAAAACTTGTAATTTGAATATCCATAGCACATTGATTTCTACAATGGTAAGTTATAGGTGCTTCCTCTAATCTGAAAGGCTTGAGAAAATTTTCTTCTTCATCAATAGTGTATATCCCTGCTTCATAATGTTGCATAATTTCTCTTCTCAAATTTCAGGGCCATCTGTCCAATAGATAAACTTCACAATTTTCTTTTTATAAATGATAAAGGAAGTTTCAAGAATTCCTTTACTTCACATGTATCACTGTCTTTGTAATACCTTGTTTCATCTTGGAGGATTGTTATTGCTCCTAAGAATTCCTTGGTTAAAGAATCAACTAATGGATTGTTTTCACCTTTGATCTATTCAATATTAAAATCATAACCAAGATATTATGAATACCACCTGACAATTCTTCCTTGAGCTTGATGTAGGAACATCCTGGGTTGTGAGAGCAATCTTGCATCACCCAAAAATGATTTATTTAATTTTTGCAAAAGTTTAGATTTTAATGTCCTAGGTGAATAATTTTGTAATAAATGGCCATATTTTATCAAATATTTTTCCAGTCATATTTTATTTAGAAACCTTATTGTAATTTGGAAGCATTTACAAGGAAAAATATTCAAATATACCTTCTTGGGCATGGTATTTGGGGAGTTACAAGTTATGACAACTCATTTAATGTTCCTCAACTATTGCATGAAGAATTTGGGCACACAAGAGCAAGTGGTTCATCATTTTCTACTCTGGGGTCCCTATTCTTGAGGACTGGGAATCCGAAGTGTCACCAATTCTTAGAAAATTCTTGGAAGTGGATTTGAATATGGTTTTTGAGAATTTAATATTTATTTTTAATTCATTTCAAGTATATTTCCTCAAGGTGGGCATGGGATTTTCCCAGGTGGATTTGGCTTGTGGTTTTAGAAACCATAGTGGTTTCCTCACTCATAAATGTCCATTTATTCATGCCTTGTCATTTGGGAAGGGGGATTTTGGAGTTTTTGTAGGTTGAGATGGGGAGATGCTACCAGATTGAGAAGGATATTTGAAAACTCCATTGTTGCAGATTTCTATTTGTATAGAAGCCCATGTTTTAGGGAGCTAGTGAAGACCATGTGAAGGGAGCTTGAGAGCTTCAATAGAATAAGGGTTGAAAGAGACCAATAATATATTTTTTGTTGCAAGTTTGAAGGTGTGCTACAACAACAAAAATATTGGTGATTTCATGGTTTGATTGCAGCAATAATTTTTAATGAAGATCATAGGCTGGAGAAGCTAGAATCAGGTGAAAGAGGATAGCTTGAAGGAGATCATTCTACATTTGATCTTTGTTGTTATACAATAGATTTATTTATGTTTTTTAATGGTTTTCATCATCCCATGTGGCTAAAAGATAATGTAATTATGTTATGCTTTGTTGTTGCATTAATTCAAGAGTTTTTTAATGAGAAACATGAGACCTTACTTGCAAATTTTGGTGTTAATTTAAAAAAATATGAGTTACATTTTTTAGATTGTTGGGATTCATGATTGAGGGTTGGATCCTTCTACATTAGTGGTATCAAAGCGGGAGTTCTTGAGGGTGCAAGAAAAAGTGTTGAGGTGAGGCAATTTGCACTAGTACCTAGGGGGTGGAGTGTGTGTGGTTTGTACATAGATCACCGAGTGAGGTAGTTTACATGTGCAGAACCTGAGGGATTTAAAAAATGGTGTTAAGGATTTGTGAGGCATTAAGGATGAAAAAGAGGAATAAGAAAATTAATTTTCCATTTAATGGATTATGAGGATTCCTGGACTTGAGAAAATCAAAGAAAGACTTTGGAAAATTAGAGAAAGAGCAATAAGAAATAAGAGTTGAAATGATAAATTTGTAGCAACAAGTGGATGAAATGAGAGAAGAGATTGAAAGGAGAAAATAAGAAAAGAGGAGATTTGGAGGTAATTGTGATTATCTTTCTAATGATTTTTTGATTGCAAGAAAGAAAGAAGATGCAACATGGTGTCATGTATGTGGCACAAAGAAAGAAGAGGATGAATACGAAGAAATTGATGAACCTGAAGTTGAAGAATTTCTATTGGAAGATGTGGAGGATGCAATTATAGAGGTTTCAATAGAAAATAAAGAGTTGAGTGCAATGGAGGACATTGAAGAAGAGGAAACCAAAGTTGCAATAGTAAATGAGGAGGTACAACTTACATTTTGTGAGTTCATTGTTGATTATGATTTGCATATGAATTATGTGAATGGAATGGGCAAGTATGAGGAAGCTAAAAAGTATGTTGCAACAATAAGGAAAATAAATTTTAGAATTTGATGATATTGAAACTAAATTTTATTTGTGTTTGAGTGAAATGGTAAGAGAAAGTGAGGAAAGAGTTGCAATAGTGGAGAAAACTGAGGTAAAGTTTTGTTTTTTTCTGAATATTGTTATGAAGATAAATGTGAATATAATGAGGATGTAGTAGAGAAAATTCCATTAAATTACATAGAGGAGAGTGAAGATGATTTACTAATGCAAATTACAAAGGTAGAATAAAAGTGGGATACATTGGTTGTGAGTTAGAGAGGGGATACAATTACATGTCTTGTAGAAGACATGAAATAAGAAAATAAAGTTGAAGATGCAACAGGTGATGAGAAGGTAAATTCATATTTAAGTGAATTTGAGAATGATTATTTTCATGTTGAGATGTATGATTTAGTGAATTCAGATGAGATGATTCAGATAGATTTTCCTAGTGATGATTGGTATGCAGAGAAGGATTTGCATGGTGTTGTGGAGTTTAGTGTAGATGCATTTTGGTGGAGGTGGTCAGACTATGGTGGGTTGAATCCCACAAGATTAGACGAGAATGTCAGTTACACATGGAGGAGGTGGTTGGTTTATGGTGGAATTGATTCCACATTTAGGAGGTTGAGTGTAGAGCAGAGTTATTAGAGAAGGATACTTGTTCTGGCTAGGTGTTGGAAGAGGAGAAAGAGGAATCAATTGGAGGTACCAAATTCAGTGATGGAGTTTGTTGAAGATTTCTTGCAATATGAAAGGGTGGTACTACCACTCAAATCCATTTTGTGAATCCATGTTCATAAAAAAAATTCCTACCCCAGGTGTTTGATGCAAGAGCATCTTGGATTGTGAGAGCAATCTTACATCACACAAAAATGATTTATTTAATTTTTGCAAAATTTTAGATTTTATTATCCTAGGTGAATAATTTTGTAATAAATGGCCAAATATTTTATTAAACATTTTTGGTCATATTTTATGTAGCAGTCTTATTGTAATTTGGAAGTATTTTGGTGGCATTAACAAGACAAAATATTCAAATATGCCTTCTTGGATATGGGATTTGGGAGTTATAACTTATGTCAACTCATTTAATGTTACTCAACTATTGCATGAAGAATTTGGGTTCCCAAGAGCAAGTGGTTCAACTTTTTCTATTTCGGAGTCCTTATTCTTGAGGAGTGGGAACCGAATTGTCACCTATTCTTAGAAAATTATTGGAAGTGGATTTGAAGATGCTTTTTGAGCATTTAATATTTATTTTTAATTCATTTCAGGCATATTTCCTCAAGGTGGGCGTGGGATTTTCCTAGGTGGATTTGGAAAAGTGGTTATTTTCTATGGTTGTGGAGACTATGATTATAATCATGGTTTTGAGGTGGTACATGAGAATGATCTTGGTTATCCATTTTGTGGGATTTTTCTTGGCTGCATGTAATAATTGGGGACATGCAAAACTTGAACTATTATTTGTATGGATAAAAATAATTGCATTAATATGACAAGATGTACCAAGAAAAATCTTGGACTTAGAACATAGAAAAAATGAGTGTGCTATGACTATGGATGAGCTATGATGTGTTACAAACTTAAATTTATGCAAGGGTTGTTATGGCTAAGGTTGGATGTTACTTAGATGTAAGATGAATCTAACACGAGTATGGACTTTAAATAATGTTTTGGACTATGGTTAAGTTAGACTTGGTTTAAGTGTAACTGTAGACACTTAAAAATGTCCTGAATGATATCATGCACTCAAATCAAGTATACTAACATCATTTCCTCCTCAAACTCATCCTATTTTTGCTTAATTGATTAAATTAACCTAGCTATTTAATTAATTGCATCATTTTTTGTCTATTAACCTAATCAATTTAATCAGGTTAATTCACCCCCTTTCATGCTAACACTTTGTCTTGTTAAATTAAATATATCAAGCTATTTAATTTAAATCTCTAAATCTTCTTATTTAATTAAATTACCCTAAGTTAATTAAATATCATTTCACTTTCCCCCTTTTTCATTAAATCACTTTATTTAACGAATATCATCTAATTCCCCTAATTATATAATTAAACCTTTGTTTAATTATCAATTACCTAATTAAATCTAATTCCCCCACTTGCAAGGGAATATTCATCCTTTGCACATTCCTCCAAAAAGAATATTCCCATGGAATATTCATTCCCCCTTTTGCACATTAAAACTTTGTTTTAATTTGCTAAATATCTAATTTCCCCTCACCCATGAGAATATTCCAAAGAATATTCTCTCTCCTCACTCATTTGAAAAAAAGGAATATTCTCTTTCATAAAAAACTTAGGAGACTTCATGTGCAAGTTATCTTACAAGACTTCTTGTGCAAGTTACAAATGTGTTTGTTTGAAAGAATGAGAACCCTTGATTCTTTCCTTGATCCATGTGATCATTGATTTTCATCCGTTGATGAGAATCCATGATCCATGTTTCATCTTTCCTTCATCCTTGACCATTGATTAACCTTTTAATCTCAACCCTTCATTTCTCATTTGTCCTCCTATAAATAGGTCACTATTTGGAGACAAATGGATCCATCTTTTTTAGAGAAAACTCATGCTGTTGAAATCACTCACACTCACACTCACACTCACACTCATATTTAGCATTTATTTAGTATCATTTTAGCTTAATTACTTGCATTAATTATCTTAGCTTCTATTAATGGCTTCCATGGTAGCATAGATGCATTCATGTAGCTTTTTAGTGGCATGATTATGCTTCATATCCTCATGGATCAAGTGTAATCAACCCATACTAATATGCAATAGAACATCGCCAATAGAAACGTGTTAGGAACATATACATCAACACCTCAATCACCTTCATAAAATACCATACCACCATACACACCATACGACACCTTATCATATCAAAATCCCACATACAACCCATCTGCCATCCCACAATACACAACATATGTTCCTCCACCAAACCCGCAAGATGATCTAGCATTGAAAATTAAGGCGTTATCACAAGAAATGTAGGATCTTCGAATGGGAAAGACAAAGAAGCCCCATACACATAACTTATGTCCATATCCATTCAATTGAAACATCGCAATGGTGTCGTTCCCTCCCGGATTTGAAATACCCAAATTTGATAAATACAAAGGGAGAGGAAGTCATGTGGACCATATCAAAGAGTTTAATATCATGTGTATGGATGTTGCTTATAATGATTCTTATTTAATGCGCCTCTTCCCTCGAAGTTTAACAGGTCTTGCTATGGTTTGGTTTTCTCAACTACCTCCCGGTATCAATTTTTTTTGAGAAATCATAGATAAATTCATTGATCACTTCTTCTTTAACCTTGACATGGGCGTAAGCCTAGAAGAGTTATATACTCTTAGATAAAAAAAGGAGAGTCTTTCGCCAATTTCTTGTAATGGTGGAGACAAAGAGCTAGTAAGAGCAAGTGGCCCCTTCCCGATGAACAACAAGTGGGGACCATCATAGAAAATATAGATCCATATCTATCCTTCCACTTGAAAATGCAGTGTATCACATCTTATGATGAGCTTTCCCCTAGATCCCTTAATATCGAGAGAGCTCTAATCTGACAGGGAAATAATCAAGCTTACAAAGACAACTGCCCATCAACTAGTTCAAATGACAAGCCTCATGTCTGGGCTAAGAACAAGAACGTAACAAATGATGACATGGTAGATGCTAAGGTGGTCCTAAGTGCTCCTAGGCCAAACCACAATCAAATAGCTAACATTCAACCAACCATGCAACAACCAACACCTCCTTAGAACAATCAAATCAACAACACCAAAACACAACAAAGAGAACCCCTAACAAGAAAAACTATCCAAAATGCAAGCACACACAGTTATCGAAACCTATCGAAACCATCATGAAGAAGTTGGTAGAGTCAAACCTGATAATGCTTCCCAACTTTGAAAACTACCAAGAACCGTAGGATAAACCATCCTGGTACAATGAGAACGATCTTTGTGACTTTCATAAAATCAAGGGACACAAAATGACAAATTTCATGAGGCTCAAAAATATTATCCAAGACCTTATAGAGAGTGACACCATATCTATTGAAGTACCATTCGGTAACCAAGATCTTAAGATATACAAAAACCCTATGCCAGATCATAGCAGAGGGAACAACAATGGAAAATCTAAGGATTACACAAATGTGCAACATACCTATTCCAATGTAGTCGCTTCTTGTGATAGTATCATCACTATCATCACCATCAAAGGGCCTAGTGCAGAGTGTGGAGTCACCACAAGATGTGGAAAAGTCACCAGCCAAGGAGTCCCATCTCAATCTAGGGCATACCCTACTTAGCCAACAAAAAGCACTAGCAAGTATAATCTCCTAGATCAACTTAAGAAGACCCCTGCACAAATATCAATCTTAGAACTATTGAGGCTATCCCCCGCACATAGGGAAATCCTAGAGAATGCTTTGTCTTCATCATCCGTCCCCGAGGATATTGATACAAAATAGTTTCAAACTATGGTAGGGAATATCATTGATCATCTTCTCACATTCTCGAAACAACACCTACCATCACAACCATCTCATAATCGCGCTTTACACCTTGAAGTCATCGTTCATAAGAACAAGGTTAAATGAGTCTTAGTAGATGGAGGTGTTGGTTTGAACATTTTCACCCTTCATTTGATTAGGAACTTGGGCTATTCAAAAGATACTATTGAGAAATCAAAGAGTACCACCACCAGAGCATATGATGACCAAGAGCGGGTATCACAAGGCATCATTGCACTACCCATCCAAGTGAAACCCATCATTGTAGAAACTACATGCCAAGTGTTAGACCTTGATCTTCCCTACAACATCTTGCTTGGTCCACCATGGATCCATGCCCTAAAAGTTGTAGCCTTGACCTATCATCAATGTGTAAAGTTTCCTTTTGAGGGCAGAGAAGTTACCATCCATGGAGATCCTAAACCTTTTTACTACTGCAAGAACCTTGAAGCCAAGTTTTACAAGATACCCTAGATCCTCAAGAATGACAAAGGACATACATCTTCTACCTCATTTGTTGACCCATCATCCCTTGCATCTACCTCGAAAAATAAGGCACCCATTGTGTAGAGCATACCCGACATCAAAGCAGTGATCCATGATGATGCTTGTGGAAACTATAAACTAATGAAGAATACCTTTGTCTTTGGAGAGCTACCTCTTTCTCCTCAATCCCATGGGAAACCCACATCTAGCAACAAAGAGGACGAAACAATCAAGATGGCAGCTACTACCTTCACCAAGTGGGGGGATTTGAACCAAGAAGATGTCAATGAGGAGGATGTCTCTAAACTGCTATATCAAGATGAAAGACCTGTCCCTGTTCTTCCCATCAGAAGATGATAACATTGGCTTGTAGCTAATGAAGGGAATGGGGTATACCAAGAATGAGAAACTAGGACAAAATGACAATGGTTTGCTAGAACCCATTGTTCCTAAGAGATGTCTTCTGCTAAACGGGCTGAGGCTTCCTCATGGTTACCTACATTGGGGTAAAAGCACAAAGTTGTGTCACACTTTCAGCCAAATTATCAACACAACTGAATTTAAGTATTTCTAACTAAAAATCAATTTTGGTCAAACATATGATCTAGTAAGATTCATTCTAGCTATGTTAGATACTTCTACAACTTTTTCAACTAAAATTGTTGGCTAAAAATATATGGAGCACCACTTTGAGTCCAATTTACCAAAAAAATAAAATTATTTGAAAAACTTGAAGTTTCAATAACTCCTACTAATGTAAATAACATTTTTAAAAAATATATAAAAATACCCTTTTGTAGATCCATACGTGTAGTTTTCAAAAATATATTTATTTAAATAGTTTAATTATTATTTATATTTGATTTTTTATTTTTACTAAAAGTAGGTTATCAACATAAAATATTAGGTTGATTACCATTCCAAGGAAAAATACTAAAACTTATTTAAAAAATAAGAAAAAAATATGATGCACTAGATAAAAGAATCTATTTCAAGATGGTATATTTTTTTTTTCCATTTCAGATAGATATTTAATATGAAAGTTGACGTTCGATGGAAACAACAATTTTTTGATTCACACACATTTTAATATTTCTTTAAAAATATATATTTATCAAAAATGGAAAAAAATATACCCATGCACTAAAGTTTCAAGTTATAAATACACACAAAAATTTAAAGAAAAAAAAATTACTATAAAAAGTTTGACGTCTCATGCAACTTCATTTTTCAGCATTTTATTAGCAACTAGATTATAGTGTTAATTTATTAAAAAATAGTTTAAAATAATTTTTTAATTTTTTTTTTAAATATAAACATAAAATATACTAAAAAATACATATTTTACTAGTTTACATCATTTCTAAATTCAAAACCATTTTCTTTATAAAGTGTGACACAACTTTGTGCTTTTACCCATCGCGTGATACAACCTTAGATGACTTCCCCCTAAACATTGCTGACCTATTTGAGAATAACTCCTTTTTCATGATATCTACATCATCCTTCACCCCAAGCAACCAACCAAATGAAATACGCCTAGTATACCCGCAACTCATTAACTTGGACCAATGGGAACCACCAATTCTAGATTTGTTCAAAAATAATGAAGCAATCTCATAATTCATGGGACTCCACGACAACTTACCATGGGCAGATCACAAAGCAGGTTTTGAAATAGAGCTAGACACAGGAGCATACTATGGGGAGACGATTGAATCCTTTGGTCGTAAAATAGATAACATGCAACTAACATGCCAATCTTTGAGTGAAAACCACACTGTGGCACTTTCTGATCCTAAAATAATAAAAATAAAGGACACATCTAAAGGTGAAAACCTCTTTGAGGCACTCAAGGATGAGGGATTCAGTCCCCCCCTTAGTGTGATGCATCTAGAGAAGTCAACAATTCTAGCAGAAAAGGCCACTCCAGTCAATGTGGGAACAAAAGAAGCACCCAAGATCACTTTCTATGCTAAATTCTTGTTGGATGAAGAACAAAAGAACCTAGCAGCGTTCCTGAAAGAGTGAAGAGCTAACTTTGCATGGTCATACACATATATGCTAGGGATTGATCCATAAGTGGTTGTGCATCATTTAGTAGTTTATCCTGACGCCAAGCCAGTAAAGCAAAAATTAAGGAAGATGCACCTTTAGATAACACTCTTGGTGAAACTTGAGTTACAAAAGCTTCTTGATGTCAGATTTATCTAACCTATAGATTATCCTGAGTGGGTTTCAAACCTAGTACCAATCTCCAAACCCATTGGGGGCATCAAAATATGCACAAATTTTAGAGACTTAAACAAGGCATGCCCAAAGGATGATTTCTCTCTTCCTAACATCGACCTCATTGTGGATTTAACAGCAGGGCATGAAATGCTATCACTCATGGACAGTTTTTCAAGCTATAATCAAATCATGATCACCAAGGAAGATCAACACAAAACTACACTCACTTGCCCATGGGGGACATATTGTTGGAATATGATGTCATTTGGGCTAAAGAATGCAGAAGCAACTTATCAGAGAGAAATGACCTTCATCTTTCATGAACTGATCCACAAAACAGTCGAAGATTATGTGGATGATATTTTGGAAAAATCAAAGAAAAGGAATGAGCACATAGAAGTCTTGGGACCCGTCTTTGATAGACTTGAATAATACAAGGTACAACTAAATCCAAAAAAGTGTCTTTGGGGTTACATCAAGGAAACTTCTTGGCTATATCGTCTCACAAAGGGGGATATAAATCAATCCACCAAAGGTAAAATCCATCCTAGGCATGGAACCACAACAAACATTAAAGCATGTGAGAGGGTTACAAGGAAGATTGCAGTCCATCAGAAGGTTCATAGTGTAATTATCAGATAAAATTCACCCTTTTTCACATATTCTCCATAAAGGAATAACTTACAAGTGGGATGATAAGTGTGATAAATCCTTCCAATAGATCAAAGACTACTTATTGATACCTCCAATGCTCATGCCATTGATGCCAAACAAACCATTGATCCTGTATATCTCAACAACATTAGCAGTAGTAGGTTCTCTTCTAACACAACATGATGAAAATGGAAATGAGAGAGCCATCTATTACATCAACAGGACCTTGGTGGGCTATGAAATGAACTATTCCTCCATTGAGAAAGCATTCTTATCTATAGTTTTTGCTTCACAAAAATTTAGACACTACATGCTATCACATCAAATCAAGCTTATTGCAAAGATCAACCCACTAAAATACCTATTATCCAAAGCAACTCTCACTGGGCGAATGACTAAATGGGTAATGATCTTAACTGAATTTGACATAGAGTACGTGGAGTGCAAGGAAATCAAGGTACAAGTGATCGCAGACCAACTAGCAGAGGCACCTATCTATGCATAGAATTCATTGATATATGAATTTCCTGATGAATCAATGTTCCTTGTCAATCTCACAAATCAATGGAAAATGTAATTTGATGGATCGTTCACCCAACATGGATCAGGAGCGGGTATTCTTTTTATCACCGCTCAAGGTGATTGCATTCTAAAGTCATATGGGCTATCATTTCCCTGTACTAACAACATTGATGAGTATGAAGCTCTAATCATAGGCCTAAGTATAGCAGTTCAATGGCAGATACAAGAGATGAAAGTCTATGGAGACTCACAGCTGGTTATCAACCAAGTCAATGATGACTACCAAACTAAGGACAACAAGATTAATCCTTACAAGAAGATGGTAGAGAGTCTCAAAGACCTTTTCATTGATATAAATTTTGAGCAGATTCCTCGCATGAATAATTGAAACAAATGCCATGGAAACAATTGGATCATTGTTAGACATATCGCACAACGTCCTGCAATGCAAATTCTTGGTAGAACAACTTCTCGTACCGACTTTCAAAATCCATGAATTTGAATTTGCATGTATCATCATTCGTCCTGGATCCTCGTGGTATCATGATATATTCATCTACCTTAGCAAAGGAATCCTCCCATCCGATATCACCTCCAACCTTAAAAAGACCTTTGTTAAGAAGGCATCCCAATTTGTGATCCTAGGTGATACCTTATACAACTGAAGTATCGAGGGGACATTACTATGATGTCTTAACCAAGAGGAATCTTTGACCGCTTTAATAGAAGTACACGATGGCATATGTGGTTCCCATTCTAGTGGTATGACTTTAGCTAAAAAACTATTGAGGACGAGGTACTACTGGCCAACCATGGAAAGAGAAGCCCATCAGTATGTGCAGAAGTGTGTCCAGTGTCAACAACATGGAGATTTGATTCATGCTCCAACTCAGGAGTTGCAACCAATGGTCACACCTTGGCCTTTCTCGCAGTGGGGGCTTTACCTCATAGGAAAGATCACTCCAACCTCATCCAACGACCACAAGTTTATCATAAAAACTACTGAGTACTTTACCAAGTGGGTCGAAGCAATTCTGATGACCTATATAATGGGAGAGAAAATTGCCAAGTTTATCCTGAATTACATCATCTGCCGTTATGGTGTTCCACAAACCCTTATCTCAGACAATGGAACACCCTTCAAGAATCAGGATGTGAAAGAGCTATGTCAGAAATTCAACATCCAACATCAATTCTCTACCCCGTACTACCCTAAGGGAAATGGTCAAGTTGAGGCTACAAATAAGACCATCCTAAAGATCTTAAAGAAAATAATCAATGAATCTGGTCGTGATTGGAATTTGAAGTTGAATCCCGCCCTTTGGGCCTATCGAACCAGTATCCACATGCCTACAGGTGCAACCCCTTTCTCATTGGTCTACAGATCAGAAGCCATCTTTCCTATTGAGGTTGAGCTTCCATCACTGTGAGTGTCACTACATAACCTAATCATTGATAAAGAATACATAGTATCTCAACTGAATGAGCTAGAATTCTCAGATGAGCATCATCTTGATGCTCTTAATCACTTGCAAGTATATCAAAATCGACTGAAATATAGCTATAACAAGAAGATCAAATGTTGGTCTTTCCAGGTAGGATATCTTGTCCTAGAGCAAAATCAGAAGAATCTTCCAAATCAAGAAAGTAAAGGAAAATTTGAGCCTAACTGGTTGGGTCCCTTTGTTGTCACAACAAGTTATGGATCAGGAGCATATCAATTGTCAACGCCTGAAGGTGAACCCTTCCAAGAACCAACCAACAACTTGCATCTTAAATTTTTTTATGCCTAGTCTTGAAGGGTGTAAATCTGAAAATACAAAAAAATTAAAAAAAATCAAAATCCAAAAAAGAAAAGAAAAAAGGATTGAAAATAGTAAGGAAAAAAAAATCCTCTAGTGAAAACCACTTTGATGGCGCTTTGGGAAAGTACCTTGGTGAAAACCTGGCAAACATGCACCTTGTGTAAATAAAGCACCTCCATCTACCTAGGCTCTTTATCTTATCATTCTGTCACATCCATTCATCCCATCCATCCATCACATCATTCATCCTATTTATTCCATCACCCATCCGCGTCCATATCATAACTTGATGTTGTGAAATATCGTATCCCCTTTAGTGCTACTTGGCATATTCCAAAGGTCAGTTTGTCCTGCCTATATCAAGGTAGTCTATTGCATCATGCTGGAGGAAATTTGTTATGGATCATATTTGGTTCTTGTATATCTTAAGGTTATTGGAAATCGCAATTTGAAAATCCCAAAAACATTCATAAAATTGTAAAGTCAAAATCCAAAACATCCAAAACACATTAAAATCCCTAAAAGGGTCAAAATATCAAAAATCCAAAAATAGAACCTTGTCGAACTATGGGTCTCTGAGCTTGAACGTAGGCAAGGCCATCATTGATGTGCCCCCGAGAAACTCTAGGCCAGTCTTTAGGAGTTCATCATAATAAGCTGACATTCTGTCAATTGTCAATATCTCATCGTTAATAAGTTGAGTCAGTTGAACTACGTGGTCTCTAGGTGTATAACGTAGGCAAGGCTCATCTTTGATCAACCCTTGAGGCCCCTAGGATAGGTCTTTTAGGTTAGGATCTTGGTCGAAACTCAAAAAATTGCTAAACATCCAAATCCCAAAAAATCCCAAAAACATTCAGATAACAAAAACACAAAAACATTCAAAAGACCTACACATCATGAAATACCTTAGAAAAAACCCTAAACAACCTCAAATAAACAGAAAACACAAAAACATTAGAAAAAAATCACAAAGACCAAAAATAGCCTCAAAACATTTTCAAAATACCAAAAACATTGAAATATACCAAAAAAATCCAAAACCCATCCATCCCATTTCGCTTTCACCCACAATAAACCTTCACCCATAATAAATCAATCGTCACCTTCAACCTTTGGTAAAACAAATAGAAAGCAAGTGTCAAGTTGTAAAGTGAGAACCTAAGTGTCAAAATATAAAGTCTAGGTCATAGGTAATCAAGTCAGTGGAGTTTGTATCAACGACCTATCATAAATCTCATCCTAATCAAACCATCTAATCAACATGTCCTAGGATGTATCCTTCTTGTGATGGACACCAGTATCATAAATCACCTTAGCTAAATTAAACTGGAAAGAGATATAGATAACACCGACTGTTTGTCTTTGTTCTTTTCTTCTGATTTATCTCAATGACCCATTCTGAGGACCTCTTGATGATGTCTATCAAAATGATTTAGAGAGAAAGGAATGGGGCATCGATCATTATCTTTCATTTTTTGTGCTTGTGGGTATTCTTGTAAAATAATCTTGGCGCATACTTGCTTAGTTGTGTGTAGGGAAGTTGTTTGGAGTAGATTGTTGACTATTGTGTATCCTTTGGTCTGATATATTATGAACTTCTAAACTACATTCCGATGAGGTTTCCATATGTCAAGGTGTGAACAAGAACTATCCTATTTATTTGCAGATTCAAAATCCATGTCACTAGATACAACACCATCTTGGTTCTCAATACCTTGATGCATTGTATCTATGTGTTATATCAAACAATAAGGAATGACAAAAAATACCAATCCCAAGATATGATCAAATCATCATCATCATCATCATCATTCATCTCATCACCATCTCTAATAAAGTCTTAGCAGATCATAGACTTGTTGGAATTTTTGAATCAATCATCAAAATCAATGGTTGAATCCATTCTTCTTTTTCTTCTATCTTTACTAACATTTCTATCCAAGTATCGAATTTGTGTGATATATCAAAATGTACATGAGGCTGCCCATGGTCGATGATTGTCTACACATCATCAAATCTGTCTCCACCAGAAATCTGCACTTTCTAGTCCTCTCTGAGCTGAACTGATCCCGAACCTATTTTTTACCTTTGTCAAGAAATCAACCCAAAATTCAAAATTTCTGCTTGATTTCTCAAGGGGGTAGGGAACTAGCTTATTCCTTCCGTTGGGGCAACAGTGGGGTATCCAAAAATAAAATAAAATAGTTTTTGATTTAAGCAACAATTTTTAATCTGAAAAGCGTCCGTCTTTGAACCAACATAACAAGTACCTTGCTTCAAAGAGGGGAAAAATGTAGACACTTAAAAATGTCTTGAATGATATCATGTACTCAACTTAGGTATACTAACATAATTTCCTCCTCAAACCCATCCTCTTTTCGCTTAATTGATTAAATTAGCCTAGCTATTTAATCAATTGCATCATTTTCGTCTATTAACCTAATCAATTTAATTAGATTAATTCACCCCCTTTCATGCTAACACTTTGTCCTATTAAATTAAATACATCAAACTATTTAATTTAAATCTCTAAAGTTTCTTATTTAATTAAATAGCCCTAAGTTATTTAATTAAATATCATTTCACTTTCCCCCTTTTTCATTAAATCACTTTATTTAATGAATATCATCTAATTCCCCTAATTGCATGATTAAACCTTTGTTTAATTATCAATTACCTAATTAAATCTAATTCCCCGGGCACTTGCAAGGGAATATTCCTCCTTTGCACATTCCTCCAAAAGGAATATTCATGGAATATTCCTTCCCCCTTTTGCACATTAAAACTTTGTTTTAATTTGCTAAATATCTAATTTCCCCTCACCTATGAGAATATTCCAAAGAATATTCTCTCTCCTCACTCATTTGAAAAAAGGAATATTCTCTTTCATAACAAACTTAGGAGACTTCATGTGCAGGTTATCTTACAAGACTTCTTGTGCAAGTTAAAAATGTGTTTGTTTGAAAGAATGATAGCCCTTGATTCTTTCCTTGATCCATGTGATCATTGATTCTCATCCGTTAATGAGAATCCATGATCCACGTTTCATTTTTCCTTCATCCTTGACCATTGATTAACCTTTTAATCTCAACCCTTCATTTCTCATTTGTCCTCCTATAAATAGGTCACTATTTGGAGACAAATGGATCCATCTTTTTTAGAGAAAAATCATGCTATTGAAATCACTCACACTCTACACTCATATTTAGCATTTATTTAGTATAATTTTAGCTTAATTACTTGCATTAATTAGCCTAGCTTCCATTAATGGCGTCCATGGTAACATAGATGCATTCATGTAGCTTATTTGGTAATAGGGTTTCAATATTTTTAGCTTAAAATCCATTTAGATTAGCTTTTCACTCACACATCTTGATCATCTTGGCATAAATCATGTTAAAATAGCTTGCATCATGTTAGTTTAGCATTTAAATCATGTTTCATCACACATCTCACAATGGTTTCACTAGTTTTCTTCAATAAAATTGATTGAAACAAGCTGATTATCCAAGGGATTGGGAAAGGGTCACCATTCCACATCAACACGACACAACACCCCTAATAGGATAAGTTTCAATGGATTAGAATAGGTGTTTTGAAGCTTTCATAGTTTAACATGCTAAGTTTTTAATGGATTCCTAGTTTAGTGTTTATTTGAATGATCTCTATTGGGATTGACATTTAGTTGCACGATTATGCTTTGTATCCTCATGGATCAAGTGTAATCAGTCCATACTAATCCGTCGGTCACAATAACTATGATTAAATTTGAACCAAGGTTATGTTAACTTGAGTTAAGATAAACTATAGTTAACCTATGGTTGAGTTAAACTTGGGTTGAATTAAACTAGGGTTAATTAAACCTAAAATTAGTTAACTATGGGTTCAATGGAGTATTATTAAGTTAAACTAAGGTTGAGTTAACCTAGGGTTAAGTGATCTTAGGGTTGGTAGACTATAAGTTGAATGTGTTGGGAATCAAGCATGCAATACCATATTTTTCTTGAGCCCTAGTGCCTCTATGTACTTAGGTCATATTTTCCTTGTCCTTTGTATGCTTACTAATGTGTTGAATGTTGCTAGGGCCTCAAAAATCCTAAGTATATAGGTTTTGGTTTAATTTTTAGAATTCATTTGTAGTTTGTTGGCTTTCCCCTTCCAACTAGATGCAAAGTTTGATGTCCCAACAATATATTGTTCACTTTCCTTTTGGTATTTGTAACCAATGCCAAGTTTGTAGAATTTTGACCCCCAATCAAATATTTTCCCATCTAGTTTCCATGTTCGCTTCCAGATCAAATCCCCACAAACTTCCTTCTCCACCCGTTTCTCCACTTTCCTTCAACTCCCATCATTGCAAGAATTTGAAGTGTAACTAGATGTCTTCCCACATCCACTTCAAAGGTTCAATTCAACATAAATTTCCTACAAACTTTATTTTCTATTCATATTTTCATTCTTCTCCTTTCTCCCTTATGAGAATTTGAAGTGTAACTAAACATTCTCATTTTCATTCCAACATTCACTTTAGTAACCTTTATCCAGATACCTTCACTTTAACATTGTTCTTTTTCCAATTCCTTCTTTCCTCCCTAAAAAATTCCATCTTCCATTTGAACTTCATTTTTTATACAAGCGTAGTTGCACCTGTATTTCTCGCATTTAGTTAGAACTCATTTTTCTCACAAATTCATTTTGTGGATTTCCATCTTCCATCCAAAATTTCTCCATCCAATTGACCCCCTATTTCTTGCATCGTATTTGGATGGATTTTATTGCAAACCCCTTCCTACTAATGTCACTCTTGACTACTAATGTCATGTTTAAATCATGATCCTACAAGTGACCTCCCCTCCCATGCTAACAAAACCATAATGGAATGATGATGTAAATATCTCTTTCCAATTTTGTGGGGTTTCTATCTACATCTAAACATGCGAACTCTCCACTTCCAATATACACTTCAACATTGATTTCCAACAATTACTCCCCAAGAATTTTTCACTCATTCTTTCCTCTTGGAATTTGAATTAACTTCCTAATTTCCTTCACCCCATCTACTTCCACATGTAATTCATGAAAAATATCGTAGATCCATATATTTCTTCCCTCCTATATTTCTCCATTTGTAATAATTTAATGTGCAACTAGATATCACTCCCGCTTTAACACTTTCAATATCCACTTTCACATAAATTTTCCATTTTCTTCCACTTCACTAGCCGATGGAACCTCAAACATCACAAATATGTAGTTGAATATCTTTTCCCTACAAGTTATTTTAAAAATCAAGAAGCTACAAAAAGAAAAATTGACTTTATGGAGGCTTGATTTCCATCTAGATGGTCATCATTTTTCACTACCATAGTAAATCCCATCATCCCCTCATGTATGATTGCACACCATATTGTTAAAAATAATTTAAAACTTCCTCTGCATCTCCCAAACTACTCCAAGATCACCATTACTGCCTTATTGGACCTTGCAACAACTTGATCTAATATGTTCATTCCAAAAATGCATATTTTTCTTAAAGGTGACATATTTAAGAGGAAAATGTGAATATTGGTAAACCTATGACATCTCTTGGTAGCATCTACAATGGATTTCCTATGTTGCTCAATTTGGTTTCACTCTAGATCTAAATGTTTCATTAATGCTAAAATATTGTACAGATTTGGGTGATACTATTTCATGTCTCCCATGGTTCTACCATTTTCATGGTCTCCGCATACAATCTTTTCTTATATTTAGGAAGATGGAGTTTATTTTTAGTTCCAACTAATTCTTTACAAATGACTTACAATAAGACTTAATTCTCTCTATATGTTATTTCATATCTCTTGTTATGCAATAGTTCTTAACTGAATCATCATGATATCTTGATATGACACGTGTCACCCATCCGTGAGGATATTCATTGTAGCATTCTTTATTTAAGGAGGGGAACATTTTATTGTAAGGAGTTGATCTTTATTCATATCTTTTATCAAGCTCATCCAAGTTTGGTTGTAAATTATTTCTCGAGTATATGATAGGTGCATGCTCTAGTTAGAGACTTAGACTCATTGGGACCATTCAGGTCGTAAGTCACTCATTGTAGACTATACTTCCCTATGGGAAGTGCATTGAGGTCTAGCTATCAATCAGGAGTATATCTGTTTAAAATAGAAAATTTATCAAAACAACATTATCTCAATGAACACAAATGTTGCAAAATAAGCATAGGATGTATTAAAATGAAGATTATTTAGAAACTCTAAGCAATCATAGTTGACAAGAATACAACAAAATTCCACAACTTAATCTAGTATCCTTTCTCATAACCAAATAAAAGTTAGAAACATGGTATGGACATCCAATAACCCAAATGATAGAGGAATTTGGTAGTTATTGTAGTTGCGACTATCTTGGTAGATATGCATAAAAAATACAAGGACATAGATAGGCCGCATGAACTGTTTGACCAATTACCTCATGAAGGCAGTACAACGCTGCCATGCAAGGTAGCCTAATAATACACCTAAACCATTTGAGAACATGCAACAATTAAATATGGTCTTACAAAATGCAATAATAGATGGATATGCACAAAATGAATTTGTTGAAATCTTGAAAACATTTAGCTTTCCAAAAATGTACTTTTTCACTTTTTAATAAAACTCGAATAAAACAAACAATATTTACATGTTTGACATTCAAAAAATATAAAAAGTCAAATATAAAACTAAAATAATAATTTATCTCATAACTAAATTTATATAAAATTTATTAAATGATTACATTGATTTCACCTACATAATAAAAATATCAACAAATATTAAATTTCTCATATAAATACGAACATGCCTTTATAATTTTGCCATTCCCCTTTGTAAATTTTTTTATAGTGCAATAATTCTAATTGTTAAAAAACAAAATTATTAGACCACGTAGAAAGTGTGTTGCATGAGAAAAGATTTGAAAACAGTCCATAACGGCCGTGTGACGTCACTTTCCCGTTGGAATGAATATTGAAAATGGAGCAAACGTCGTGGTTTACCAACCAAGCTACCTTAACCAGATGGTCTTCACCATATTTATATGGAACGTCAAACACGTACATAGCTGCTGGTTTCTCCTTCCTAACAAAACAAACATGGAGATTAATATAGTTTTGTCACCTACCCAACGGTATCCTTAAAACTATAAAACGAAAATTTCGTGAGAGCTTTTAATACTATAAAAAGCCGGTCACCTACTTATTCATTGCTCCCCACGAAAAGTGGCTTTTTTTTATCACAATTCTTCGTATATATCTTTAACGTGTAAAGGTTGCTTGTACTTAAACAGCAGAACTATTGTCAATTAAAAAATTACTTTGTTATTTTGAAGTATTATTATTATATTTATATAGAAAATTTGGGAAAGGTTTCTAGGAGACCCAAGAGGCATTATTGTCAAAGACAGGTGTCAAGGATAGTATTGAAACAGTCAATCACAAAAGAGTAATCAAAGTTTCTATGGAATAAATTGAGTTAGCTTATGTTCAAAGCTGAAGATCTATGATATCTTCAAAGAGGTATAGAAGATGGATTTATTATCTTAAATATCTTTTTATTTTCTTCAAAGAGGTATAGAAGATCGATTTATTATCTTAAATATATTATTATTCAGTCGTTTTTAGTTTTTAATTATTTACATATGTTTTTATAATATAAAGTCGGTTATTTTATTTCTATGATTAATTTATTTGTAATCTTAGTGTTGATTAATCAAAATTATAAGATCATTTTTTTATTTAGGTGTTAAATGTATTGTGAGGTCTGCGATAAGTTTTATTGTTTCATTAGAAAAGATCTTGACTCTCTATGATATCTTATTCATTATAAAAATCAAAAGTGTGTAGCTTTACTCGTTAGAGAGACGATCTAACATAAAATCTCTTACTTAAAAGACATCAACACAATCCATTGTGTTGATATTTACGTTCAATTCTTGTCTTTAAATTTAATTTAAAAATATAAATAAAATTAAAATTTTTATTTTTATTTTTCTTAAAGCTAATTAGACATTTTATTATGTTACATTTATGAAAAAATATATGTGCAATAGTGTTTTCTAGCTTTTACATTCATCTTTCAAAACTTTACTCTTAATATTTTTTTTCATATTGGATCTCTATCTTCTCAATTGCATATAATGTTAATAATGAATAAAGATATCATGTATCATTTAAAACAAATCAAAATATAAAATTAAAAGATATCACTATCCTTTACCTCATAATGAATCATTAAGTGCGATCTGAAATGTCGATTCAAAAACATACATAGTTGATTCTAGAAATAATCTTTTGAATACTATATGAACTATGAAAAACCAATATCAATGATTTAACTCTAATTCTATAAAAAAACTAAAAACTTACATTATTATCATTACAAACACAAACATATCAAAAAATTGTTTGATCAATATATTGAATAAATTATAAATTTAGATATTTGATGTTAATAGAACAATTTTGTAAGAGCTTAAAAAATATACTTTTCAATAAAAACATTGCAGGAAATGAATTTATTTATAAATAACAGAGAAATCAATAAAAAAAAATTGTCTGTCCGTCCATCAAAATTCAACAAGAAATAGTGTTTAGATTAGATTACTTCTGGATTGACAAACTAACACAATTGAATATTGTTTCTGTTATCTGCTAGACTCTAGAAAACTATAGATATTAATCTTAAACATCGTTCAAAACTCAATGGAGTTTTGGTACATGGTTTGAAGTGAATCAAATACGAGAAATTAAAAAACTAGATACAAGTCCCATGAATTAAAAAGCAGAAAACGCTTTGTAGGGTAGGTACACTTTCAGTCTGTTTCCATTCGACCTCTACTTATTCGATGGCAGTGTTCAACCGCTATGAAATCCGCCACCATGAAATGCAGA
>VDFB02058242.1:13651066-13679985 GCA_007258455.2 Sequoia sempervirens | reverse complement strand
ATATAGCAAATATGTCACAAACCCACAACATCAAGGAAGTCTCTCTCAACCTCCTGAAACCAGGTAATGAGATCGAACAACTGTCGTGGCTGTCGCTCCCTAGAATATCGTGGTTTGAGAACCACCTGCAAATATTCAACCCACAACATCAAGAATTTTCTAGAAAAATAAATCATGAACTTAAAACTACAAACAAACTACTAAATCACTCAATTTTGACAATAGCAAGCCCTTTTTGGATGATAACAATTTGTTTTTTTCAAAAGCGACCCTATTTACTATGATAGTGGTTAGTTTCTACGCTAGTGGTTAGATTCTACGATAGCAACTACTTTTTACACTAGCGGCTAGTTTAAATGATAACGGTCACCTAGAACAATGGTGTGTGGTTTTAACATCAATAGATACTTTTACAAAAGCAAACAACAATAGCAAACATATTTTACACTAGTGGCCAAATTATACTATAGCGTTGACATTTTATGATAGCGGTAAAAGTACAAACTACACTAGTGGTCAGATTGAAATAAAAGCGTGAAAATAAAGAAATTACCGCTATTGTCCAAAAAAAAATTGAGCATTAATTACAAAAATGACAAATGACGAAAACAAAAAGGGAAGTACATACTGTGATGCCTACGCCAACTGGCCTCCCGAATGAACAAACTACATCTGCTCGTTGTGAGGCACGTGAAATCCTCGCCATCACAAATCGACAATCGCAACAATAAGATCTCCAGAGGAAAGAATTTCCTAAGGATCAGAGTGCAAATGAGGAAAAATCAACCCCAATTTCCTATTTTAACCCCACAAACCCTAATTTTTACCTTGGAAACCCTCCCAGGTTTAAATTTAGAGCACCCTGGAACATTCAAAACCATAAATGTGGGCCCTATAGCCTAATTTTATGTTCTCTAAGCATCTAAAACTACAATAGAACCTTGTTGTGAGCTTGACCAAAAAAGTAAAATTTTCGGCCAACCTCTCGAGGGGGTAGCCTAGCGTCGTAGTATCTTTCCACTGACCATCGAGGCATAGTGGGGCATATAAATTTTGTCTCAAAGAGGGGACAAATGTAGACATGTAAAAATGACCTAACACATATCACACATCCTGAATTACATTTTTCCATCATCGACATCATTATCATTAATATAATTGCATTTCGCATCATTTACATCATTAAACCTATTTTACTATATTAATTAAATAATTTTAATTATTTAATTAATTCACTATTTTATCATTAATTGAACTTTATTCCTCTTGATTAATTAAATAAACACAAATTATTTAATTATTTCACTAATATACCCTATTCATCTAAATCAATTAAATTGTTATAATTAATAATTTAATTAAACCACTTTCCCTTCTCTAAATTTGAATAATTAAATCAATTGTTGAAAAATCATTCAATATGTCAACAAACAAATATATCTTTATTTGTCAAATTCAAAAGCAACTTGCACGCTCATCTCCACTATTAATTAATTAATTATCCTCACCCCTTTTTGATTGAGTAAATCATGACCATTGATTCCTCACTCTAATTGGTTAACTAACCCATCTTTTTCCTAACTCAACTTGACTTTCTCAATCCCACTAAACACTCAATCTGACTTCTCCAACCCCACCAATCATTTCAATCTAATCCCACTGATTATCTAATTAAAATCCTTAATTGGATCAATCAAAGGAGTTAACTAACCAATATGTTTCCTCTCAACGGTTCTCAACCATTGATCACGATCTTTCACTATTGAATCTTGATCGTTCATTTGAAACCTGTAAATCTATAAAACAACCTTCTTCATTCTTAAGAACGATCAAAGAATCTAGATAATTTGTGGAGGGGTTATGTCAAAATAGCCATTGAAGCACATTTAGCACATTTACATCTTTGATCACCATTAACACACCTTTTGAAGCTTTTTGCAACAACAATGGAGGCTTCGTATTGATCCAAGCAATCCAACATCAATACAAATTACACTTCTCCATGGGATGGTAATATTGTAATGCTTGAATTTGTTTTATGTTCTATTTTATGATAGCATTTGTTCTTCAAATTCTTACTTTTATAATTTCATTTCATGAGTATGGTTTGGGATTTTGATCTTGCTTTGATCTCTTTCGTCTGATTTCAATGTTGTTTTCCTTATGCTTAATTTCCCCCATAAAGCTAGCCTAAAAAATTGTGAATTTTGCCTAAATATTAGCCCTTGTGTATTTTGGCCTCACTTAACCTACTGCTGATGACCGGTTGAGATGAATTTTGTAAGCACCGAAGTGTGATATTTGTCTAAGTCTCTATCTTGCCTCTCCATTTTTTCTACAAGTTATTTTTTTTAAGGTATAAAAGTGTTCAAGTTCAACATTGTGGGAAGTTTAGGAACTCCTCAAACTTTGACAAGCCTAAGTGTTCAAATGTTTAATGTTTTAGAAATTTCACAAGTTTTTGAACTCCTTGATGTCGATAATAAGAAGGATGATGTTTGCTTGGTTCATGATGTCACAAATTTTGCAAGTTCACAAACTCTATGAAATATCAATGGATTTTTCCAACACATTAGGGATAATGCAAGAAAATGAAAGGAATAAAAGAAAATAGAGAAATATGATGAAATTTAGATTGTCAAAAAATTTGAAGGTTCACAAATTAGAGAAATGTGTGACAAGCTAAAGAAAATATGGAAAGAAAGATAAATAAAGCGAGAAAGGAGACCAAGTTACAAATAATTAAAATTTCACAAACTTAATTAAAGTGCGACAAGGTTCATCACACGCTCAACATTGTAACAATAGAGAAAAAGGTTGAGATAAAGATATAAGGATGAGTTGTCATTGAGTTTGTTGGTTCACAAGCTCATTAGGTATGTGACAAGGTTCTTATAAGGGAAAAATCACCAAAAGGGTACAACATTTAAAATGTAGAAAGGATGTTGAAGGAACATTTACACAACATACCTACCCTCATCCACCCTAGTATATTTCATCCACTAGGAGTAATTGTAAACAATCTCCTAAGTTATTTTTATACACTTCAAGATCGAACCATCATAAAAGTAGATTGGATGAACACATACCAAAAAGTATTCTACCATGCTTTGTAGGTACTAAAACATAGAAAAATAGATGTGAACCCTAAATGAGGTTAATCAAATGGGTACACCTACTTTTTGACTTGGTGTTTCACTCAATTATGAGGGGTATATTGCATAAATAAAAATCAGAAAACAAACCTAATTGTTATAACAATAAAAGGTAGGTTTTAAGAAGTTGAAATGATGTGTACCTTTTTGAAAAA
Source organism: Sequoia sempervirens (assembly GCA_007258455.2). Classification (NCBI taxonomy): domain Eukaryota; kingdom Viridiplantae; phylum Streptophyta; class Pinopsida; order Cupressales; family Cupressaceae; genus Sequoia; species Sequoia sempervirens. The sequence continues at coordinate 13,676,675 of VDFB02058242.1, read as the reverse complement.
GTGTTGTTTCAGGCCTCACCGAGGACTCATTCGCCCAGTGGCGAATGGGTCCTTGCTAGGGTTCTAGAAAGTTGATTTCTTGGTTTTGTTCTTCAATGTCTGCACTCCCAGATCCTAGGTGTTTAGCTCCTGAAAGTCAAAAATAAATTCTATAGAATTATTTCCGTGATCTTGCAAGAAAGGTGATAACTTTTACAACTTCGCAACTTTGAAATTTTTTTCTCTCCACTTGATCTTTAATCTAAAACCTGCAATCACATATCAAGAGAGAAGAAAAATTGTTGATTTATAGGGAATAGGGGTTTGCCTTGGTCAAACCTTGTTTTGGTAATTAAACCTTGAATTGAAATAATGTATAAAAGGAAAGATGAATGACAATGTAATGCTACACCTCACCAATCCTCAATTGAAAATTGGAGTACAAATCAACAAACTTGCATGAAGTGGCCTCAAAGAGTGTAGATCTTGATCATGAAATTGACATAAAATAGCTTTGAAGACTTGAACTTGATCACCAATGCTACAACATCACATTAGCTCAACAACATGCATGACTTGGACATGATGAATTGGATCCTTGATGCTGCAATAAAACTTCAATAGTCTACCCTTGAATTCCTTCTTGAATTCTCTATAATGCTCTTGTGAAAGCACTCTTATGATAACTTGAATTTGCTAGGTGAAACTATGTGAAATAACCTTATATTTTTACATAACTTAAGATTAAATACCGAAATTAAAATAACACAAGATGAAATTAGATCTTGAATTTGAAATCATTAAAATACTACCCAAAACACATCCCAAGGGGGGTGTCCTAAGTTAAGGAGGACCCATTTTCCATAGGCTGAATGAGTCTTAGCATACTTAACTAGGACATGTTTCAGGGATTGTGAAATAACATGCCAAAAGGGGGTCCTAGGATGTAGCGGGGACCCATTCGCCATGTGAAAAATGGGTCCTAGGTCACTATCCTAGGACACAAACCTTGCAAAATTAAGTGTTATGAAATTTCATTAATGAGCGTCGAATTTTATCCCTCTAAAAATGCGATAAATAAGGCTTGGATTTGAATTTAAGGGGCCAATTAAGCTCAAATTAACCTCAATTAATTAATAAAGCCCTAGATTACTGTGAAATGTAAAGAAACACTTTACAACACCCTAAATAAGGAACCATTAAGTCCATTTTATTATTAATTATTCCCAAATTAAGTGTCAAAAAAGGGTTACTTTTTTCGACACTACATTTTTCCCCCACTTTAGTGAGAGTTTGCCCCCATTTCAAACTCACACTAAAGTAGACATTCAAGAAACTTACGTATGTAGCAATGAAAAATATACTCAATCATACACCATCAAAGAACAAATAAAGGATCAAGCTCCGATTGTTCCAACACGATGTGGAATATGACTGTTTGTCCAGCAAAAGGGGAAGGATCAAGCCTCGACAGTCTGTCCAACACAATGTGGACCAGGTCTAAGTTGTTTGTCCAAAAAAATGTTTACAAGCAAAACTCAATGTCCACTATGCAAATGACACACGTGCTCACTCTGGGGTAGTGGAATGTTAGGCCGTCCATCCACTAGGTGAGTATCCCAAAAGGGTGGCAAATGAGAGAATCATATTAGGCTCCCATACCTTACTGAAGTTATCCTCCTAACAACCTCGATAAGGCACCACAATGCTGAATGCTTATGAATATTATGTCTATAGTTTTTTTTTCAAAGTGATCTCGCTTCATGTAAGGTCTTCTTAGGGAAGATCATGCCTAATGTCTCTAAGAGAGGACAAGTCAAGAATATCAGATTGTCACTTATGGGATGCCTCGCTTCACATCAAGCCACTAAGGGAAAGTCATATGCTTAGACATATCACACTCTTGGAGGACATCAAACCTAATGATACCACCAAGAAAAGGATACATCACAAGAAAAAGAAAATCACACCATGAAATATGCAAAATATTGAAAGATTTCATCAATGTATGCCCCCACTTTAAAGCGGTTTCTAACACCATTTCTATGAGAATATTCTTTAAAGTAGCCAATATTCCATCCCAAGACATGAGAGCCTAATCGGAAAGCCCTATGCCAAGTCATATGTTCCCTGCAATAGAGCTACGCCATGAAAAAGGAAGGATGGGTTTCACCCAAAAATACGAAAGAGATCTATGGATCCAGGCTTAGTATGTCTTTGCTACAATGTTGTCATAGAGCACAAAACTGTCATCATTCCTAAAATACTCATAGAACTGGAAGAATGACACAAAGAGAGTGAAAAAAAAGAAAAATTCTTCAGGTCAACATGGAAGAGACCTAAATGTCTCGACGCCTTGTGTCATCCCCAAAAGAAAAACACAAGACAAATGAAAAAGATAAAATGTTTACGACTTAGAGAAGAATGTAGATACATATAGAAGAATGCACAAAGAGAAAGAGATACATCAAACAAAACAACACGAGGGATCACATTACACACATGCAATCACATAAAAGAAACATGAAAAATAAAAACAAAGCAATAGACTAGTAAGGCACATGCAAATCAACCTATAGCAGGTCGTCCACATCCCAATCTCGGTCGGTATATATGAAAGGCAGAAAAATAGCCAAAGGGAAAACAACAAGTGCCGAACTAGGAGAAGTACCAAGTTCAACACTCATTTTAGGATATTTTTCATTCAAGCTCATAGAAGATGAAAACAATGAATTCAAATCATTATGCACTTGTTCATCAATTTTTGTAATATCAATGTCATCATCTAGATTAATCACAACAAGAATTCAAATGATAATTTCTCTTGAAGGTTCTTATTTATGTTGTGGTGAAGATGTAACATCATCATGCATTGCTTCAGGTAAGTTCAAATTTTTATTTTCTATGTTTCTCTTTTCTTCTTGATTTTGTAACATAGGAGAAATAGCACGATGTCTACGCCTACACTCTCTAGCATTTTGGTTTTGTTTTAATCTATTGTCAATTTTTGTTTGTGTAGGAGCGAGTTTTTCAATCATAGGCTTTTATTCTTTTCTCACAGAAGGAACCATAGGAGGTTGTTCAACCACTTTCTCTTTAGCTTTGTAAACTTGTTTAATTTTAGGAGGCACAACGGGATTGTTTTGGTTGTCTCGTGGTCTCTTATAGGAAATGGTAGGAGTTTTTGTCATAGTTGTCTCTTGGATGTTTGGAAGGTATTTTTGTTCAATCATTGGTTTGTTAGGGATAGGTGGCTCAATCACAGGTTGAGGCATGTTTCTAAGGGATAATTATGCTATGCTCTTTTCCTTGAACTTTTGATATGATTTGAAAAATTCCTCATGAGGTCTAATAGGTTCAATAGGCTCAGGCCAAAAGAAATCCAATGAAAAGTTCCCTTGGGAAGACACAAGATTAAAGTCACTATGATGCACAATAAAGATTTCATTGCCAAAGGGAAACTTTAAACATTTATGCACAACCAACATGATGAAATTCATGGAGTGAATCCATGGATAGCCTAGCTTCACATGAAATTGGTCTGATTGTGGGATGATGGTGAATGAGACATGTAATTTTTTTGGTTTAAATTTTAAAAGAAGATTTATCGAGCCTATCGCAGGACAAGCAAAACCATTATGCATCTTGATCCATGCTTTCGGTTTGTCATATGTATCTTAATAGAGTTCATGCACAAATAGGAATTCTTCAGTGATCACATTCTCTCCACAAATAGGATCAATTAATATCCCATTCGTAGGCTTGTTATTGATTCTTCCAACTATGTAAAGAGGACCATAGGTTGCATGTTTAAGTATGTCTTTTTGTGAGAAAGCACTATCAAGAGGCATTTTGGTTGATCCCTTATGAGGTTTAGCTTCGATAAAGTTTACTGAGGCATGTATTTTATTATTCTCTTGTTTGTTTAAGTTCTCATTTAGAAAGAAACTAAGGCTATTGACAATTTGTGTTCCATTTCTAGTTTTAAGCATTTTCCTTGGATTTTGTATAATGGGAATCATGTTAATGTCCATACAGTCTTGTAAGTTTGCTAGGCCTTCATCTAGTATTTTTATATCTTCTTGCAAGAAATTAACATCATGCACATTGGTTGTAGGTATGGAAGTCATGGGAAATGAAGTATGCATACTATGATCCATAGAGGGTTGATTATCAACACTATTAGGAAGGGAGCTAGAAAACCCAAGACGAATGGTATATTGCGAGATGACATGAGTCTCGAACTACGTCTTACAATAATATTGCTAATAGGAAACCAAGTTGTAAAGCTCATACAAGTTTTACAAACTTAGTGTGCAAATCAAAATGGCAAGAGGCAATGCAATGACTTAGAATGAAATGCAATTTTTAGATTCTAACCAAGGTAATTTGATGATTACACTATGCAACAAGCTGAAAATGAAATGTTGTAAATCAATTTTGAATTTAGAAAATGAACTAAATGAACCAAATTAAGGTAGATCTAATGAAATGAATGAAATAGAAAATCAACAAATTGAAACAAAGATCTGACAACAACAAACAAAAGCACAAAACTGAAGATTTCAATTTCTAGAAATACAAATTTAGGTTTGATTAGGGACTCATTCGCCCTAGGGAAAATGGGTCCTAGATTAGGGTTTGAAACATATTTTTATAGATTTTTAAGCCTTTTCTAATGATTTTTAGATTCAGGTCTGCTATAGTAAGTTTTAGGTTTAGATTTTTGTAAATGCAATGTGAAATTTGAGTGCAAATTATGACAAAATGATGACCTAAAACACTTAGTTTGATATGCAATTTTGTTTTGATTTTTAAATGCAAGTTTATGTGATGCAAGATGATATGCAAGATGACTGATTTTTTTGTATTTTTTCAGATTTAAAGAATGCAAACAATGCAATTCTAAAACCCTAGATGAGATGCAAATTTGAATGCAAACTAAGACACACTAAATGAGATCTAATTCAATGCAAATGAATGCAAATAAATGCAAGATCTAATCTAAGATGAAAAGAGACTCCAAAACCAGAAAACTACAATGCTCAAAATTTCAAGTTCACCAAAATGAAACATAGAAAAAGAGATATGAACCCCAAATGAGGCTAATCAAATGGGTACACCTACTTTTTGACTTGATGTTTCACTCAATTATGAGGGATATAATGCATAAATAACTATAAAAAAACATACCTAAGTTTTATAGAAATAAAAAGGTAGGTTTTAAGATGTTGAAATGATGTGTACCTTTTTGAAAAAGTGTTGTTTTGGACCTCACTGAGGACTCATTCTCCCAATGGCAATTGGGTCCCTGCTGGGGTTTTGGAAAATTGTTTTTTGGGTTCTGTTCTTCAATTTGCACTCCCAGATCCTAGGTGTTCAGCTCCCAAAATTCAAAAATAAATTCTGTAGAAGTCTTTCCGTGGTCTTGCAAGAAAGGTGACAACTTTTACAACTTCACAACTTTGACAAATTTTTCTCTCCACTTGATCTTCAATCTAAAACCTGCAATCACACATCAAGAGAGAAGAAAAATTGTTGATTTTTAGGGAATAGGGGTTTGCCTTGGTCAAACCTCATTTTGGTAATTGAACCTTGAATTAAAACAACACATAAAAGGAAAGATGAATGAACAATGTAATGCTACACCTCACCAATCCTCAATTGAACCTTGGAGTATTAATCAATAATCTTGCATGAAGTCACCTCAAAGAGTGTAGATCTTGATCATGAATTTGACATAAGATAATAGCTTTGAAGACTTGAACTTGATCACCAATGCTACAACATCACATTAGCTCAACAACATGCATGACTTTAACATGATGAATTGGATCTTTGATTACTGAAATAAAACTTCAATAATCTTCCCTTGAATTCCTTCTTGAATGCTCTATAATGCTCTTGTGAAAGAGCTATTATGATAAGTTGAATTTTTCAGATGAAACTATGTGAAATAACCTTATATTTATACATAACTTAAGATTAAATCCTGAAATTCAAATAACACAAGCCGACATCAGATCTTGAATTTGAAATCATTAAAATCCCACCCAAAACACATGCCAACAGGGGTGTCCTAAGTTAAGGAGGACCCATTTTCCATAGGGCAAATGGGTCCTAGCATACTAAACTAGGACATGTTTCAGGGATTGTGAAATAACATGCCAAAAGGGGGTCCTAGGACCTAGTGAGGACCCATTCACCATGTGGAGAATGGGTCCTAGGTTACTATTCTAGGACACAAACCTTGCAAAATTAAGTGTTGTGAAATTTTGTTAATGAGTGTTGGGATTTATCCCTCGGAAAATGCAATAAATAAGGCTTGGATTTGAATTTAAGGGGCCAATTAAGCTAAAATTAACCTCAATTAATTAATAAATCCCTAGATTAGTGTGAAAGTATAAAGAAACACTTTACAACACCCTAAATAAGGCACCATTAAGTCCATTTTATTATTAATTATTCATTCCCAAATTAAGTGTGAAAAAAGGGTTACTTTTTTTGACATTACAGGTACATCCCAACACTTATTAGCTATGATTTCAAGCATAATTTAAGGAAAATTCCCCCAAATGATATGGGCATCCTCTATTGAGTACCAAACAAAGGATTTTCAAATTAAATAAATATTTCATGTCCTCTTCTTTGGTTGTTGGAAACTTACAAAGGGCCCGTATTTAAGGAACATAGTCTCAGTTTGGGAGAGGATGAAAGATTGAGATTTTTTTTTTAATTGAATCACAATTGAAGATTAAAAAAATAAATTTTATTCAAATATACAAATTAATTGTACAATATAAGTTCTCATATTTTTGAGTATACAAATTTCACAAAGCGCAAGATAAGAGCATACGCATGATAACTTCTTAAGATTCTAAAACTTTTGATCTCCAAACTTTGAATGTCTCATCTTTGAGGCAGGTCCTTCCTCTTATAAATTCAAACCTAAATTTTTTACCTCATAGCTATAGATTTAAACTTCTAGAAACTTGACAGTCTAAATTTGACACATAGCAAGCACTAAGTGAGGGGATAAATGTAAAGGCAGTCTATCATAAGCACTAAACTTAGTGGCAGACAAGAAGAATCACTTTTTCTAAAACCATAAAATGAGAACGACCCACTTAATACTTGTAAGTGACTACAAGGATCTTACTTTTTATGACATGGTAGCATCCTATTGTAAGATCATAATAGGGTTGACATCATGGCATTGAAAAATCCATGTGCTAGTCTAGGTAAGATGTTGGTTGCAGTAAACAATATGGAAAAGCTATGAAAAGATCATCCCAATCACTAGGTTGAGCATGAAAGGCATACAAAATTCTTAGTTATTATTCTTTTTGTACTTTGTCAATTTCTATTTGGACAACAAGTTTAGTAGGAAATAATACTGGTGACATGTCTTCATGGTGCAGGAGCACCTAAGGAACAACTGGCAATAAGGAACAACTGGCAATTTCTTAGGTAAAGAAGAAACCTAGAGGGTTAATTTTGGTTTTATTTTTCATAAGGTCATGTTGACCATTGTGTTGGGTGCTTGGGGATGTTTTTGATCTGTTGGAAAGAATTTGACAAGAGTTAGATAGGTTTACAACACCATCTTGCTAAGTTGTCAAAAGTTGGCAAGGAGTTGAAAAACACAGGGGGTTTTATAACTTTTACCATTAGGTCATCCAAAGGCTCGACCCAATCATCTCAATTGTTTTGATGACCAATTTAAGGCATGCCTCGACCATGGAATAGGGTTGGAGGTTTTAGTGTTTTGGTAAAATTTTGTAATATTGAAGGAAACAACGTTCTGTGAGGCAGTTTCCTAATCTTTGCATCCAAACTGTGCTTTAATGGAATAAAATTTACTGTTATTGTGTTTTTAGAATGTAGTGTGAACATTTTTCAAGCTTAGTGTACCATCCTTTTGATTTTGTAGATTGTTTCCATCTTTTATTTGTACATAGTTTGATTACTGTCTTTTTCTAGCTTGTATCAGGCAGTTTGGAGAGAATGGAGTCCTAGAGCACTCTCCCACCGTACAAATTGTATGACCCTTTGGGAATAGTGTCTAGGATACCTTAGTGTAAATATGATAGTTTGTAGGGTTTGTGGAAGTGCAGGAGATGCTAGCAAAGCTTTTCCCTAGGCGAGCCAGGCAGGGTCCGGATAGGGTAAACCTGAAGAAAAAGACTCATAACTTGCAGGGGAATTGAGATCTTGGAGAAATTTGTGGGAGGTCTTGGAAATGCATGGTGATCAGGGGGAGGCTCCACCAATTCATTTGGAGTGAGAGCTTTTTAACAGTTTGAAAACAACATTGAAAAGTTTAAAAACCCTAGGCTTTGACCATTTTTGTGTGTGGACAGTGTATGGTCTGTGCAGGACTTAAAACCCTAAAAATCCTTGAGGTGTAGGCATGAGAAACACAAATTATCAACAAAGAACCTAGGTCCTTTGGTGGGTTCAAAAGAAAATTGCATTTTGTCATTGTTCAGAGGCCTAATTGGGGCTCTAGGCTTGTAGCCTTTTCAAACCCTAGGAATTCATTTTGTGGAAGCGATGGTTAGTTAGAGTTTTGAGATGGAACAAGAACCCTAGTTTGATCATCTTGAAGCTTTTACAACACCTTCACACCCCTGGAAGAATCTAGTAGAAGGTTGAGGTTATTTGGCCTTTAGGGAAGAGTAAGGGCCAATGGAGAGTATATGGCGAAGCACCAAGGTTGGCTTGGTAGGACATCATGTTGATAGTGGGGTTGGTCAATAGGAGCAGTGGTACTTAGACTTGAGGCAGGACCACTAGGATAGGGTGTAAGAGACACCAAGGAGTTCTTAGGAGCAAGGACTCAGAGCATGGGGCAGTGAGTGCCTCATCCAACCCCATTCTATCAAATTGGTATAAGAGCCGGTTAAATATTTGGGAAGCATCTTATATGTCAGAGGTTGAGTCTAGTGATTCTTCCACCATGGTGACCAATGCAGAACTGGCTAAGATGGTTGAAGGACAAGAAGAAGACAATAGGCTATTGAGGGAAAGAATAGCCCAACTTGAGGCAGCAGTGAGGAGTGCATAGTTTGAGGGAAGAATACCAAAAGAAGAAGAGGTTGCAGAGGAAGATAAGACCCCTGAACCTGACCCTGTTTTGAAGAAGGAGCCTTTCTTGAAGGCATTGAAAGCTTTGAGTGGGAAAGCACTTGAAGGTATACCACTTTTTAGTGGAAAAATGGAAGCAAACCTAGTTATGGATTGGATAGAAGGTATGGAGAACCATTTTGAGTGTGATGGAATTAGTGAAGCACAAAAGGTAAAGGTGGCTAAGTCAAGCTTGAGAGGATCAACCTTGACATGGTGGAAGTTCATTCAGACAGAGAGGGAAAAAGAAGGCAAACAACCCATATCAACTTGGAAAGGAATGGTTTCTAAGGTGAAGGAAGCCTACATGCCAGATGACTATGAGATTCAATTGCACAAAAAGAGGCAAAGTCTAAGGCAGAAAGACCAAGATGTAAAAACTTACACTGAGGAGTTTCAAAAACTTTGCATGAGATCTAATGTGACAGAGGATGAGAGTCTCAAGGTGGCTAGGTACCTTAATGGCTTGAAATGGAACATCCAAGAAGAGATGGCTCTTCTAAGTCCCAAGACAATACACCAATGTTATCAGTTGGCCATAAAGATTGAGGAAAGGAACAAGAGGAAGCAAGATCAGACTTCTAAGGGCAGAGGCAAAGGCAAAGATCAAAGAGATCAAAGAGGACAACATGGTGGCTACCAAGGTAGAGGCAGTGACCAAAGAAATCAAGGAGAATCCAAACTCATTGAGCATGGAGGTGAAACATCTTCCAGAGGTGGATTTAACAGAGGAAGAGGACCTCAAGGAGGTTCAAATAGAGGAAGAGGAGCAGGTGGGAGCAATTCTTATTTTGCAAACATGAAGTGTTACCATTGTAATCAAATAGGTCACCCTGCTTATAGATGCCCGAAGAAAGCTTCCTCATCAAGCAATGAAAAGAGAGTGGCCTATGCACAATAGGACACCATGAGTCCCAAAGCATATGAGGTCAGTCATATTGAATCTGAGGTAGGAGAGAATTTGATGTTTAATAGGGTTTTGATCAGACAACCGGTTAAAGAGGAACCAAAACAAAGAAGAGCTCTATTTAGAGTGAGGTGCAAGATACTTGGAAAAGTATGCAAGGTTATAGTAGAATCAGGTTCAACAGATAATATAATCTCAAAGGAGGCAGTAGCAAAACTAAAATTGGAGAAGGTACCCCACAATAACCCCTACAAGGTCACATGGCTGAACAAAGGGCAAAGTGTTCTAGTTAATGAACAAGTAACGGTGGAATTTTCTATTGGAGGATATAAAGATAAGTTGGTTTGTGATGTATTACCCATGGATGCATGCCATCTACTACTGGGCAGACCATGGCAATATGACATAAGTGCTATTTATGATGGGAAAGAGAATACTATTTCATTTAAAAAGGATGGAAAAACCTTCAAGCTGCAGTCACTGATAGAAGAAGAAGAGGGACAGTCGAAGGCACCAAACATCATGTTGAGCAGTGGTAAGGAGTTCCTTAAGAACCTACATCAAGGGAATGAAGGATATGTGGTTGTGTTGCAACCTAAAGAAGAAGACAAGGCTGAAAAGACAGTCCTATCGGAAGCAGTCCAAAAGTTGCTTGATAGGTACAAGAGTATAGTCAGTGATGGTACACCTGCAACTCTACCACCAAAGAGAGCCATAAGTCATCAAATTGACTTCATACCTGGAGCCTCATTGCCTAACAAAGTAGCATACAAACTCACACCAGATCAGAATTTGGAGGTAGCTAGGCAAGTGCAAGAATTGTTGGATAAAGGATTGATTCAAAAGAGCATCAGCCCTTGTGCAGTGCCAGTGGTTTTAGCAACCAAGAAAGGAGGTAAGTGGAGACTTTGTACTGATTCTAGGGAAATAAATAGGATCACCATTAGGTATAGATTTCCTATTCCTAGAATTGAAGACTTGATGGATTGTCTTAGAGGTGCTCGGTTCTTCACAAAGTTGGATCTCAAAAGTGGATACCATCAGATTAGAATTAAGGATGGTGATGAGTGGAAGACAACTTTTAAGACAAATGATGGGTTATATGAGTGGAAAGTGATGCCATTTGTCCTCTCAAATGCCCCTAGCACATTCATGAGACTCATGAATGAAGTGCTTAAGGATTTCAAAGGGATATTTGTGGTAGTGTATCTTGATGATATACTCATCTTTAGCAAGACAGCAGAAGAACACTTGAAGCATGTGGAGATGGTTCTTAAAAGGTTGCAAGAGGAGAAGTTGGCAATCAATATGGAGAAGTGTGAGTTCTTCAAGCAAGAGCTTGTCTACTTGGGTTTTGTAGTGTCCAAAGGCTCATTAAAGATGGATCCAAGCAAGGTGGAAGCCATCCTAAATTGGCCTACACCAACCACAGCAACAGAGGTAAGGAGTTTTCATGGATTGGCTCAATTTTATAGAAAATTTATAAGGAAATTTAGTGGTATATGTGCACCGGTTCTAGACACAATCAAGGGTGGTTTGAAAACTAAGTTTGTGTGGACACAAGAAGTTGAGAAAGGGTTTGAGAAACTGAAACAAGAAGTGGCAACTCAACCAATTCTCTTATTACCTAGCTTTGACAAGTTGTTCACTGTTGAATGTGATGTGGAGTGGCAGTAGGAGGAGTGCTAAGTCAAGAGGGCAGGCCTATAGCCTTCTTTAGTGAGAAGCTAAATGAAGCAAACAAAAAATATTCAACCTATGACTTGGAACTTTATGCTTTGGTTCAGTCACTTAGGAAATGGAGGCATTACCTTCTACCCAAGGAGTTTGTGGTTTTTACTAACAATCAGGCACTTAACTTTATCAACACTCAAGAGAAGTTAAGCAACATGCATTTGAAATGGATGGAATACATCCAAGCTTTTACTTTTACTAGCAAGCACAAGAAAGGACAAATGAACAAGGTGGTAGATGCATTAAGCAGAAGGTTGTTGACAATGCAAGAGATGCAACTCAAGAGCTTTGGCATAGAGAGTTTCAAGGATCTATATGGGGAAGATGAAGACTTTTCAGAGGCCTATAAGGTATGTTCTAACTTTGAGAACCATTTCCATAGTCAATACTCAGAGTATACTTTGCAAAGTGGGTTGTTGTTTAAAGGAAATCAATTATGTGTTCCAAGAGGGTCAATGAGGGAAAATCCAATTCAGGAAAAGCATAATGGCAGTCTTAGTGGGCATTTTGGCATTAACAAGACTTTAGAGCTAGTACAAAGATTCTATTACTGGCCTAAGTTGGCAAGAGATGTTAGAAGGTATGTGGAACAGTGTGTTGTGTGTATGAAAGCTAAGGGAGGAGCTAGTAATGCTGGTTTATATCAACCCCTGCCCATTCCTAACAGACCATGGGAGTGTGTGAGCATGGATTTTGTGGTAGGCCTTCCTAAGACCAAGACTGGTTTTGACAGTGTTTATGTTGTGGTAGACATATTTAGTAAGATGAGTCATTTTATTCCCTGCAAAACTACTCATGATGCTAGCTACATAGCTCATCTTTTCTTCAAGGAGATTGTAAGGATCCATGGATTGCCTCTAAGCATTGTTTCTGATAGAAATGTGAAGTTCATGAGTCACTTTTGGAAGACTCTATGGAGCAGATTGGGTACCAACTTGTCTTTTGGATCAGCTTACCATCCTCAGACCGATGGTCAAACAGAGGTGGTTAACAGAGTGTTAGGTAATCTTTTAAGGTGTCTAACCAAGGAGTATGGACAGACATGGGATATGGTTATCTCCCAAGCTGAGTATGCTTACAATGATAGTGTCAATAGAACTATAGGGAAAATTCCTTTTGAAGTTGTGTATGGAATGCACCCAAGAGGCATTTGTGAGCTTAGAGACCTTGGATCTATGGAGAATAGGAGTGGACATGCAGAAGACTTCAGTCAGACCATGAAGGAGATTCAGGAGCAGGTCAAGAGGACAATCACTGAGGCTACACAAAAAGTGAAGGAGAAGGCAAACATGTCAAGGAAAGATGTGCAATTTCAAGTAGGGGACTATGTTATGGTCCACCTTAACAAATCAAGGTTGCAGAAGGGAATGTCAACCAAGTTGCAGATGAAGAGAGTGGGTCCCTACAAGATATTGGCCAAGTATGGCAAGAATGCATACAAGGTGGAGTTACCTACTGATCTAGGAATCTCACCAGTTTTCAACATTGTTGATTTGATCAAGTATAAGGGAACAGTCAATGATGAGGTTTAGAACAGTAAGGATATCTTCAAAGACATCAGTAATGTACCCCTACCTAATCAAGAGAAGCCTTAGGTAGAACAGATCTTGGAGTCAAGAGTGCACAAGTCTACAAGGAATAAGGTGTACATGGAGCACCTTATCAAGTGGAAGAACAAGCCTGAATCAAAAGCTACATAGGTACAAGAAGATCAGTTTAAGAAGCTTGGAATTGACCTATCATTTCTCTCTCCTTCCAATCCTTAGTGTTTGAGCTGAGAGGGGGAGAATGGTGCAGGAGCACCTAAGGAACAACTGGCAATTTCTTAGGTAAAGAAGAAACCTAGAGGGTTAATTTTGGTTTTGTTTTTCATAAGGTCATGTTGACCATTGTGTTGGGTGCTTGGGGATGTTTTTGATCTGTTGGAAAGAATTTGACAAGAGTTAAATAGGTTTACAACACCATCTTGCTAAGTTGTCAAAAGTTGGCAAGGAGTTGAAAAACACAGGGGGTTTTATAACTTTTACCATTAGGTCATCCAAAGGTTCGACCCAAGCATCTTAATTATTTTTATGACCTATTTAAGGCATTCCTCGACCATGGAATAGGGTTGGCGGTTTTAGTGTTTTGGTAAATTTTTGTAATATCGAAGGAAACAACGTTCTGTGAGGCAGTTTCCTGATCTTTGCATCCAAACTATGCTTTAATGGAATAAAATTTAATGTTATTGTGTTTGTAGAATGTAGTGTGAACATTGTGCAAGCTTAGTGTACCATCCTTTTGATTTTGTAGATTGTTTCCATCTTTTATTTGTACATAGTTTGATTACTGTCTTTTTCTGGCCTGTATCAAGCTGTTTGGAGAGAATGGAGTCCTAGAGCACTCTCCCACCGTACAAATTGTACGGCCCTTTGGGAATAGTTTCTAGGATCCCTTAGTATAAATATGATAGTTTGTATGGTTTGTGGGAGTGCAGGAGATGCTAGCAAAGCTTTGCCCTAGGTGAGCCAGGCAGGGTCCGGCTAGGGTAAACCTGAAGAAAAAGACTCATAACTTGCAGGGGAATTGAGATCTTGGAGAAATTATTTTTGCAGAATTTTGTGGGAGGTCTTGGAAATGCATGGTGATCTCGGGGAGGCTCCACCAATTCATTTGGAGTGACAACTTTTTAATAGTCTGAAAACAACATTGAAAAGTTTAAAAACCCTAGGCTTTGACCATTTTTGTGTGTGGATAGTGTATGGTCTGTGCAGGACTTAAAACCCTAAAAATCCTTGAGGTGTAGGCATGAGAAACACAAATTATCAACAAAGAACCTAGGTCCTTTGGTGGGTTCAGAAGAAAATTGCATTTTGTCACTGTTCAGAGGCCTAATTGGGGCTCTAGGCTTGTAGCCTTTTCAAACCCTAGGAATACATTTTGTGGAAGCGATGGTTAGTTGGAGTTTTGAGATAGAACAAGAACCCTAGTTTGATCATCTTGAAGCTTTTACAACACATTCACACCCCTGCAAGAATCTAGTAGAAGGTTGAGGTTATTTGGCCTTTAGGGAAGAGTAAGGGCCAATGGAGAGTATATGGCGAAGCACCAAGGTTGGCTTGGTAGAAGGATAACATGTTGATAGTGGGGTTGGTCAATAGGAGCAGTGGTACTTGTATAACTGAAAATATGTTATACTTCTGTGAATCCTTGCATGCAAGGATACTCAATAATGAGTCCTTGCAAATCAATTCACAGCTCTCTATCCGAGAAGAGCAGAGATTGATGTTGTGGCCCTCAGATTAACCCTGTTACCCCTGCAAATACAATCTCGGAACGAGAGATTCAAAGAGGAGAAGCAAGAATGCCAATCTCCATGAATCCTGTTCTTGCAATGCAACAATGAAAACTAATCTAAATGGCTGTAAAATGTAATAAACCAAACTAATTTATTGAAATGAAACTTAATCTACATGCAATGCCATAAATGAATTATTTTGCAAATTAATTTACTATGAAGATTAAGCTAAAATGCAATATTAAACTATATGCTCTAAAAATAAGATGCTTATATAATCAAACTAATGTAATCTCAAATGATAAAATTCAAATTTGCAGCATAAGTCTGATGTAAAAATTCGTGATTCTTTCTTCTTCTTTTTTGAAATGAGAATGAGAGGGCTCATTTTATAGGCAAAAGTAGAATTGAAGGCAAATTCAGAAACAATGTGGGATAAATAGAAAAATAGAAACAAATCTTGATTGGAATTCTTTTTTTAGTTTATTTCCCTTTTAACTGATTTGTTTCCCTTTTTCATCACAGGATATTCTTGAGAGGATATTTCATTTATTTTATTTAATTTAAGATGATAATATCTCTTTTAATAAAATAAAATAAGATTATGTAATTTAGAAATGAATATTAATAAAATAAAAATAAAATTATTTAATTAAAAATAGATTTAATTAAATAGCATCATTTTATTTAAGTAATATTAACTTCAATTAAATAACATTATTTTATTTATTAAAAGGGATTTATTTCTTTTGATTAAATAAAATTAATGAAGCATTCAAACCTTAGGGAAAATTGAAACATTTGAAATAGCTATGAATTGACTAAGAAATTTGATTTGAAAATGTGACAATCATTGATTCAAAAAGTTGATGTTGACAAATTAAATAAATGGGGCCCAAAGTCTAGGTGACCATTTTAGGTTGCATACATTTGCCCCTCTTTGACTAATGTGAGGTCGACTCGGGATCACATGCAGTCAAAGAATGAAGTTGCAATGTGAGATCGATTTGGGATCACAAAACAACTCAGATGTGAGGTCGACTCGGGATCACATCTGGACAAACATAAATAAAAGGCCTTTGAACATGAGGTCGATTCGGGATCATATCCAAAGTGAGAGATAAGAATCTCAAGCAAGGTTGCCCCAAGAGAAGCAATTGATAAATTGATAAAGTTGAATCAAGGATTGAAGTTTGATAGGTACTGCCCCCTCGTGATCGAAATCGAAATGAGATAGAGGAGAAATAATAAATTGAAAAATTTGATCAAATCAAACAAAGATAAGGTTCTTGATGTAAGATGAAAAATATAAGAATCACAGAACCCAGGTAGATCAGCAAGAAAATTATGCCCTAAGGTTGAATTAGAAGAAAAGAAGTGGGGTGAAATCGAATGGAAGATAGAAGTTTGGAAGAAATGGAAAGAAATGGAGAGAAGGAAGAGAATCTTCTTCAATAAAGAGGATGCATCAAAATCAATCAACTGTTTAAGACAGGGAGTTTCGATTGAGATCACGAAAGAAGATAAGGAAATGAAGAACGTGATCACAGTTGATGAAAAATCCACAAGAAAGATGAAGGAAACCCTCTCAAACCCATAATACAGCCTAAAAGTGCAAATTAACATGAAGTCTAAATAATGCAAGCTACATGAAAATGCAAAGGTGTACTTGCAATAGGGTAACATAGGTTTTTGTGTGTTCATCATTCATTAGAGAATGTAAGAGAACTTATTTTCATCATTGGGCCATTATTACCGGACATCGGACAATCACACAATCATCACTAGTCACAAACGCAACTATGAAGATATGAATGTGATTTATATCAGCGTGGAATGTGGAAAGATTCTAACATGAGCATCAAAGACATGAAGGTCAAGATGACTACAATGTTAGCTTACCCAATTTAATGTAGCAAAACCATGCTCGCATCAAGACATAAACGCCAAGATTACCATGAGAATGGTTGTGCAAAAACATTCAAGGATGATGCCATAAATCTCTTAAGTGTGTCAAGTAGACAACAAGAGATACTGAAGAGGTTCAAGACAACACCCATAAGTAGAAAGCAAATAAAAACATGCCCCATGCCCCAAGTCCTCTAGCTATGCATCACGGAGAGACTTATTAGACAAGGACACTCAATGAAAATCAATATCAGTCAACACACAAAGAAAAGATCATGGCATATCTCGAGCATTAAGTGTTGCAATTAAAAATTTTTAAGTGTGTAAACTGATACTGAGTTCCAAGGATAAGGATCGAATGCTTGCAAGTAGGTAAGATCACATGACTGAACTGGATAAGTGTTGAAAAACACACGATGTCAGGGGTTGTGTTGAAAAACACAGTTGGGTTAGTGTTGAAAAACACCGTTTGCGAGGTGTCCTAAAGACAAGCATATCCAAGAGACCAAAGCTAACACAGTGATGCCCCTAGACAAAGACAAAGACCAATTCCAAACCAAGGCAATAAGGACAAGGCATGATGGAGAAAGGCTAAGTGTCGAGGATGCATGCTAAGAAATAGGGATGCAAAGGCCTCAAGTAGCGCCTGTTTCCAGGTTTTCACCACTTGGAAGAATTTTTTTTTTAGGACTTTTTATATTTTTTATTTTTTGCTAAAGGCGCCTGTTTCCAGGTTCTCACCAAGGCATTTTTCTTTTTTTTTTTTTTTTTTTTGTATTTTCATTTTATATTTTTTTTTGTATTTTTCAGCATCATATTTGAATTTTTTTGGATTTTTTTGACAATATATCAATTTTTTTGGTAATTTTTTCAGTATCATATATCAATTTTTTTTGGAACTTTTTTCAGGGTCATAATTATATACAAAGGATGCCCCCAGACAGAACGGGCATCAAGGATAGAACTTCTTCAGGTGCAAAACATTGATAGGCTCAGGGAGCTGCTCCCCCTCTTCAGTAGATAGTAGATAGGCACCTGTGCCAAAAGCTGCTGTGATGATGTAGGGCCCAAGCCAATTAGTTCGAATTTGCCCTTCTGTTCTCGGTTCTGTTGGTTCTTAGGATTCTCTCGCAGGACAAGATCTCCTACTTGGAATTCTCTAGGGCGAACCTTTTTGTTGAAGGCTTTGGACATCCTCTTTTGATAGACCCTCATATAGTCAAATGATGCTTTACGCTTCTCATCAAGAAGTTCTAATTCTTGCAATCTCATGGTGCGATAGTCTTCATCTGTAACTAGACCTTTGAGAGAGACCCGAAGTGATGGAATCTCAACCTCTAAAGGTAACACTGCTTCAGCGCCGTATGTGAGGGCAAAGGAGTAGCCCCAGTTGGAGTACGAATACTCGTTCTATAGGCCCACAGGGCCGGATTTATCTGTAGGTGCCAGTCTCTACCATTCTTATGAACTGTTCTGTGCAAAATCTTGAGAATGGTTTTGTTTGAAGCCTCTGCTTGACCATTTCCTTGTGGGAAGTAAATGGAGGACCAATGTTGCTTTATCTTGAATCTTTGGTAGAGTTCTTTAAGGTCCTTGTTTTTGAGCTGACCTCCATTGTCAGTGATGATCTCAGATGGAACTCCATATCGACAGATGATATGGTTTAAAATAAATAAAGACACTGTCTTGCCTGAGGCAATAGAAAGTGGAACAGCCTCTACCCATTTTGTGAAGTAGTCATAGCAGTGATAATGAACTTATGCCCACCTGATGAGTTGGGATGAATCTTCCCAACAAGGTCAAAGGCCCATCGCTGAAATGGCCAGTGAGATATAGAAGGAATTAGCTCCCTACCTGGAGCATGTATCAGGTGTCCATGTTTTTGACATTTTTCACAAGACTTAGCAAATGCTACTGCATCTATCTGCATCGTAGGCCAATAGTACCCTGCTCTAAGCAACCTTCTAGCCATGGAAAGACCATTAGAATGTCCTCCACATATGCCCTCATGGATGTCAACTAGCGCTTGATCAGATTCCTCCTTTTCTAAGCACCTAAGAAGTGTTCCATCTAGACCCCTCCTATACAAATCACCAGAGATGAGGGAATGGCGAGAGGTGTTGTGGATAAGGTTTCTTCTTTCAGATCGGTTAAATGTATTGGGGATGATGCCATCATGAAGATATGAGTAAATAGCACCATAGCGGGAGGATTCATGATTGACAAGGGTACAAATGACATGGCTTTCGGGTGAGTCAAATATGGGATATCGTAGCTCTTCCACCAGGAATTCATATCTAGACTCATGTTCCTCTAACTGAAGAAGTGAAGCAAGGGTGGCCATAGCATCAGCTGCTTTGTTCTCAGCCCTAGGGATTTGCTAAAAGGTGACAAAAGTAAAATACCGTCTCAATGAATCAACCATTTTTTTTTTTTTTACCAACTTGTCATCTTTTGTTTGGTATTGTTCATTGACTTGGTTGATGATCAGCTGAGAATCCCCATAGATATGTAGTTCTGTGATATTCCACTCTATAGCCATTTTTAGTCCATTTGTCAAAGCCTCATACTCAGCTATGTTGTTTGTGCATGGAAAGAGTAACTTGTAAGATTTAGGAATAGTATGCCCATGAGGAGAAACAAACAACACACCAGCTCCAGAACCATTTTGCATGCATGAACCATCAAAGAATAGTTTCCAGGATCTTTCAGTCATGTACATAAGATACTCATCTGGAAAGTTGACTTGAATGGGCATATTATCTTGAATAGGAAAATTAGCGGTTGATGCCAGTAAACGGCCTTTTGATTACTTTCGCTCAATATACTCCTATGTAGAATCCGGAAAGAATCATCATCCATTTGTAAGAAATGCCGTGAGGAAAGCGACTTCTGAAACAAGTATTTGAGAGGATCAATTTTTGATATGAGGTGTATGGTGTGCGCGAGCATATAGTGTCGCAATTTTTGAGAAGCAAACACTACTGCGAGGCAAGCTTTTTCAATACTAGTATAATTAACCTCATAAGAAACAAAAGTGCGACTAATATAATATATGGCCCTTTCTTTCCCTTGTTCATCTAATTGAGCCAACAATGCCCCCAGTGAAGATTCAGTAGCCGAGACATATAAAATGAGAGGTTTTCCTGGAATGGGAGGCATTAAAATGGGAGGATTTGCGAAGTATTCTTTAATTTGATCCATGCTCTTTTGGAAATCCTCATTCCAGACACATTGAACACCTTTATGCAAATTTTTGTTGAAAGGTTGTGCTCTATCTGCCAATTGTGAAATAAACCTCCTTATGGATTGAAGGTGCCCTTGAAGACTCCTCATTTGGCTAACATTTTTGGGAGGTGGCATGTTTATAATGGCTTGAACCTTTTCAGGGTCCACTTCTATTCCTTTAGCTGAAATGATGAATCCTAATAATTTGCCAGAAGTAACACCAAATGCACACTTTTTTGGGTTTAATCTTAGTTGAAATTGTTCCATGCGATCTAGAATCACTTCTAAATCAGCCAAATGTGTTCCTCTTCTCTTAGACTTAGCCAGGGTGTCATCCACATAATCTTCCATATTCTTATACATCATGTCATGGAAGATAGTTGTATGTGAAACTCTTTAATGAAAGTAGCTCCTGCATTTTTTGCAATCCAAGGCATGACATTGACAATAAGTACCCGAGGGCACATGTGAATGGGTCTTTTCTTGATCTAGAGCTATCTTGATACGATTATACCCGGAAAACCATCCATCAAGATAGATCTCATATCCATTGTCATGTCCACTATGTATACATTTAGGAAGTGAGAGTATCCTTCAGGCATGCTTTCTGTTAAGATTCTCTAAAGTAAATACTGATTCGAATGGTTTTATCGAGGTTTGAAGCAGTACAATCTTGAAATCCAGTCAGCATAGTCTATGGCTCTAATGAATCCTGCACCAAGGAGCTTTTCTAATTCAGCTTTCACTAAAAGAGCTATATGAGGGTGCATTTTCTCAACTTCTGTTTGACTGGTTTCACACCTGGAGCTATGGATAAATGATGCATAATGAGATTAGTGTCCAACCCTGGCATGTCTGAGTATGTCCATGCAAAGTTAATTTCCTTCTTTTGGAGGGACTCGGTATAGGCTTTCTTTTCTTCAGGTGTTGAAATTTGGCCAAGGTGTACAATTTTGAACTTCCTCATGCCCCAAATTAACGACACGTAGGTTCAATATTTGATGATCTATCTGGAAATAGCTTGGGAACCATCAAGTACCTCATCCGTAGGTGCCTCACGGGAGGTTTCACCTTTGGATCGTCTTTTATTTTACTTTTTGGTTAAACACACCGCCACATAGTGGTTCCATCATCAGACTCTTATTCTTTTTCTTTTCTTTTTATCTTGTTAAAGGTATGATGTAGGGGTTGTCATCTTTGTTAGCCGGTTCCTTTGGTGGAAGAGACTACGAGTTCAATGGCATTTAGATGGTGATCTCATAGTCATTGTGAAATGTCAGAGTTGAGGCTCTGTTACCCGTTGAGACAATCAATAAGGTTGGGGTGAACAAGGGTAGGTTGATGACCGGTTCAAGATTAAGGATATAGGTGGTGTCATCTCTGGTGACTGTAGAATTGGAATCTGTCAAGTTTCCCTCTAAAGTGTCTAAATCAGAATTTATCCTAGCAAGCGAAGAATCGTCTACTAATGCGACATGTGGGTTCCAATCTTCTAATCTAACACATGACTCGTCAGTTACATCAGGTTGAGAACTATAAGCATGGACAGCGTCCATATCCAAGTCAACTGTTGCATCTGAGAGTGAATCCCATTCAAACTCATGAGAGTCTATTTCTGAATTATTGTTGGAGCCTCGTGATGTAGAAGCCTTAAGATTTGGAAGAGGCTCCTCTCCTCTAGCAATTTGCTCAATCACAAAATTATCTGAATTATCACCATCCATTGCAGCTGGGATAGAGACATTATCCATAGTCAATCTTGCATTCATACAGTCACTATCTATTGCAAATGAGATAGGAGGACTATCAATTATTAAATCTCTTAAATCTTCCCAAAGGGGATTTGTTGAAGGTATCCAATCATCTGTTATGTCTTGTTGATTGGTCAAATCTGGTACATATTCTGTGTCATCTTTACTATCCCGCCTATCAGAAATGGGGACAGTGCATTTATTATTGTTCATAAAGCCTAGGCCAACCGGTTTCTTAGACTTACATGCAAAAAGATCATGATTGAGTGGTTCGGCTCTAGCATCTAACCTATGACTAAGAGGGCCATATCCTGGATAACCCATCTTCTTGACAAAAGTATATCCTCTTCCATAGGACTTAGGAGAGGGGGAGAAATTTTCATTGTGTTGGTATTTCTCCTCTTTGTATATCCAATCTCGAGCAGCTACTTCCTCTTTTTCATCTTGTATTGGTACTGAGGATTCAACAAACTTGTCAAATATTGTCATTGCTGAAGATGATGGTTTCATCTCCTATGAAGGCTTTCCATATGTCCTAGGGGAAACAGGCATCTTTGTAAAAGAGTCAAGTTGATACCCCCATGCCAAGGTCTACTGACTTAAATTTGTTTTGACAGTCTGCTAAAGTTGTTTCATAATCCTCACGCTTATGGATTAAGAGAGGACATGAACATTATTTGGTCAAATTGGTGATAAGGTGTTATCCACAGTATGCAAATTTACATTCCATTGTGAGAACTTAACACTGCAGTGGTAGGTGAGCGTACTTTGCCCTGCATTATCATGAATCACAGGTCTACCCAGTAAAATGTTGTAGCCAAAGGGGTCAGAATATCAACAATTTGAAACAAGATATCTTTTCAATGGGCCAATCGGCGGAAGGGCCGGCCAATCCTTAGAACCGTTACGCCTCATCATAAACCTTTATGGTGATCTTCTTTCTAGGTAGCCGATCACTTGCTGCGAATAACCCAAATTTTTATAAATTCAAAGTAGGATATTGCTTGACACCCATCCAATCAACACCTTGGCGCGACACGGTTTTGTGAATCATGACTTCAATGTGAAGGGAAAGATTGTGTGGATGGCTTAGGGATTTGTCATCATCTTCAGAGAAAGAAAGGTAATGTGGGCTAGTAATGTGATTTACCATGCCTTGGAATTGGTCTATATCAATGTTGTTGGGGACATTTGATGTGCGCAAAGCGTCCTCAAGGATCTGCTTATGCCTAGGGGACAACTCTAGAAGCTCTAAGATTGAGATATGTGCTGGAGTTTTCTGTAGCTGATCTACAAGATTGTAGTTTGGTTTGAGGCGATGGCGGGCTTTATAGTATGACATTCTTGGATGCCACTTGGTTGTTGGATGGACTTTGAACAGGCCCTACGAGAATAATGAGGAGCCTTGACTCACGTATGACATTAAGGGCTTGGGAAGATAACCTAGAATGAGGACCTCTCGGCACCACAACAGGTTGGTTGTCAAAAATAGGGGGAGAGTCATAACCATGCGGGTCTTTACTCCTTATCATATTAACACTTGGCTCCACAACTTCAAGCATGTTTATCACATTTTCTGCCGCTGTATAGGTGTAGTTGATTGCAGCTTTTCCATTCTGTGATTTAGAGGTTTCCCCCTTGTCGTAATTAGGCAAAGGTTCCTTAAAAGCCTTATGATCAGCATTGGTATTTAGGCCATCAACTTGAATCTTTCCACTTTCTATAAAATCTTGGACGATATGTTTTAATTTCCAACAGTTTTCAACAGTATGGCCGGGGCCATTATGAAATTTACAGAATGCCTTGTCATCCCACCAATGTGGCTTAGGATCTGGAATGTGAAATTTTGCAAGATCCTGAGGATGTGCCAAGTTGTTAGCAATGAGAGTTTTGAGAATATCCTCATATGTGTCACCCAATTTGGTAAATTTCCGCTTCTGGTTTTTGGGCCTTTCCTGATATCTTGGTTTACTTTCTTGTTGTGGAGGTGCATTAAGCTTCATTGCTTGCACAACCTTAGTCAAATTAAGAACACTTTGATCTCTTGATTGGGAAGAATCCACAACTCCATCATTGACAATTTGTTTGTTTTTGTTCCAATTGTTGTTCTTCCCTTTATCCCTATTGTTGTGTTGACCATTGTTGGTATTATTGTTATGTCTGGTCAAAATTCCTTGTTCTTTTAGAACATCCTCAATGCGGCATGCAATTTCAATCATGGTATCAAAGGAAGTGAAGACTATCTTTTTGATCTCATGTCTCATTTCAGGCACCAAATTACTAACAAGTATGTCAATCTTTTCATCCTCATGGATCGTCCTAGGATACCTAGAGCATTGTCTCCTCCAACTTTGCAAGAAGGTAGCAAAGGTTCCCCGATTTTGTTTAAGTTATAAGGTCCAACATAATGTAGTCTTGACAGTTATGTCTTGATGTTCAGGCGAATCTATGAACAAGTTCTCTAAAGTCTTGTGAGGAGGAGTGATATTGGTAAACCATTCCATTGCTTTTCCTTTAAGACTCCTAGGGAATAACCTCATCAAATAGGAGTCATCTTGATGGAATTCAAAGCTCATAGTATAAAACTGACGCACATGGTCGTGTGGATCACCACTGCCATCATATTTATCATATTGTGGGAATTCCACCCTCTTTGGAAAATCTTTCATACTCACACTCTTGTCAAATGGATTAGGACAAATTGAGTCTAGTGAGAATGAGCTCTTAGGTTGCATCATTTTCTCCATCATTTGCTTCATTTGGCGGATTTCTTCTTCTTGAGAGGGATTTTGCTTTTGTATTTTGTTGTCCACATCAAAATTATAAGGGACTTTGGCACCCTTGTTGATTAGACTTTCCAAGAACTTATCTTTGTTTTGTTCCAAATACCTCTCCACATACTATTGGAAGATAGGCTCTTGTTGTATTCGCATGAAGTCTTGAGTATCAAAATCATAATGTGAGCTACCACCTCCATGTTGGGAACCAGGATGTACATGTTGGGAGTGTGGTCTTGAATTTCTGGGAGGAGTTTTCCTCCTATAGTGAGCATACTGAGAGGCACTTCTTCCTCTAGGACTAGGAGATCTAGAAGGAGTGCTTGACCGCCTTCTACTTCTTGGTGTTCTGGAAGGGGTGGAGGGAGGAGAATTATGTCCACTGTTAGCACCCCTTGTATTGTATTGTTTGTTTAATTGGTGGGCTAGCTGCCTATCTTGCTCCTCTTGAGCGAGTTTCCTTTGTACTTCCAATAAAGCTTGGCTCTCTTCCTCAAGTTGTCTAAACTTTTCTTGCTTTGCAGCTTGTTCATCTAGAAAGGATTTCTTTTCGCGTTCAATTCTTCTAAGCCTATCACTTGTGAACCTTGAGGTATGTTGAAGTGGTGAGCTTGGTCTAGACTGTTTGAACAAGTCATTGGTATACGTTGTATTGACATGAGCATCGCGAGGTTCATTGTCTTGGCCTTCGTGTTGTGACCATTGTTCTTGGTGAGATCGTCTCTTATACCTTTCATCCCGTTGATGGGCATCCAAATATCTTGTATTAATGAGGGGTGAACCAGGTTGATCATCATGAGAAGAATTTCCAAATATCATGTTGTTTCTGTGTTGTTCATAGATATCATCAAGATTTTGATCCATGACTTCCCTCTCCCGTCGAGTGACAATATAACTCATATCCATACCTGAGTGGGAA
>VDFB02058242.1:13638280-13650966 GCA_007258455.2 Sequoia sempervirens | reverse complement strand
AAACTCCACCCCTAATCCAAATTACATAAGGGCTAGGGGTCATGCAAGAGAATTAACAAGGTTTCTAGGGGATATGACATTTTAATAGTATTTTTTCTCAATATTTTATTCACATATGCTATGTTCTATCCTTATTAGGAGCCACAATAATGGAATAACCACATGAAGAAGTTCTTGGTCTAATTACTCCTTGGTATAAGATCTCCTTCAACTATGTTTTTACTTCATTGGTCTCTACATTGGTCTCTACCATGATTTATTGATAAAGCCCTATAGTTAAAAGTGTAAAATAAGATAGTAATTGGATTTCATGCTCAATTTACCATAGGTGAAAATATTATTATCTTATGAAACAACTCTTTAGATTATTGTATCAAGTCATCTATTCCCTTATTTTTCTTAATAATTAATGCAACCCATAAATTATTTTTTATTTTATTGAACTTGTATTCGTATTATTCTCTCAACATAAACAATGAAACCTTTTGAATTACACATTAATCAATTTCTTAGCTTGTGAAGCAATCACCATGGATATTTTTTACTTTCCAACACAAGGTATAATGGAGTTTGAAAGTTTTTACATTTTTACTAATCTATAAAAGTATTCTCTCTCCTATAGAAAATGATGTCCCAAGCATATAGAGAGGGGATTCCAAATACAATGCCACATACATTTAGTGGTATCACATCCACTATCACTTTATCTATAAATTTCAAGGTATGTCCAAACCTAATTTTACATTATTCATAGAAATCTTCACTCCTAATTTTAAATAAACCAATAAATATAGATTAGTATGATTCTTTGTTTATAATTCAATATTGATAACTAATTTTTGAAAACAAATTACTTTCAAACATATATAAAAAAAGAGCATACTTCTTTTTTTTAATATTAATGTGAAATAATTTATCCATAGTGGGTTCACATTGAGATCCCCTCTCACCCATATTGACACATAATATCCTATCATCTACTTTAAAGCTTTATTTTATCTCTTTTCCTACTCCCATTGTGAAGCATATTTATCTTTTTATTGTTCTCAAATGGTTTTAACTCTAAATGTAGCTTCCAACAAGCTCTTTGGTATGTTTGTATTTCTTATGTATAACTAGAATATTCATTCACTTTTCTCATATCTTTTATTTAATTAATAGTAGTCTTACTTCCCTTCCATAAATGCCTTTCTCTTTTTCCTTTTATTCACCTAGTTGTTTATTCCTCTACCATTTTTGACTAAAATATGTGTTCTTTTTAAAATCCATCTCAAGGTAATGTGTTGGGCACAATCCTCATCATTTTCTTGTGGTTTATCCATCAAAATTCTTCCTTTGAGGTTCCCTAATAATCCCTCAATATACTCCATCGACACTATACAAGCTATAACGTCTTTTCTAGGTAATTGGATTGCTTTCATTCAAAAGTCACCAGTGTAATATTGTACACTTGGTCCTCAAATTTGCTAATGATAATTTCATTTGATGACTCTTTCTTGCTTATATAATATCTAGGGTAAAATTTATTTTTCATAAATTCCTTCAAATCTTCCCATTCTAAAAGTAATGGACTTCTTTGTAACTATAAAGAACATTAACAACTCTTGTATCATGTGAGAATGCATAAAAATGATTTCAACCTTACAAAATAAATTTTCTAAGATGCACTTAGCTGTGGAAATATAACCTCTTTTTTTTTCTAACCACCAATCCAATTCAAGTGCACTAGGTTTCCAATTGAATGGTTATATGCTAATTTTTTCTTCAAACTTGAAGAGAGAGACATTCCCACTAGAAGAGGATTCTTTCATTTCATTTTTCTTTCTTGTTTTTATTTTTTCTCTTTTGTTTTTAGGTAATCTATAATTTATTATATAATCCAAGTACGATGTTCATGAACCTATCTAATTAGATCACATGCCAATTTTTTTTTAAACATCTTATTCCAACCTATAAAATATTGCCTCATAATCTCCTAGTTTCTCTTTCCATATCCCTAGACATGTTTGTAGTTTTTTTCTCTCCTATTCTACTTTTAGGCATCAATTTTTGATATCAAATAGTTCTAGATCAAAATTTCCACAAGCTCTAGTTACAAGTATAAATTTTAGTCACTCATTTCTACCTTCTTGAACATTCAAAACTATTTTTTCAAAAAAAAAGAATCTATATTGATATAATATTTATAAATTGTTGGGATAATCCTCTAATAATTTTATAATTATAGATGTCTACTCTAGCACACTACAATTCTTTCATTATTATGTAAAATAAAAAATATGAGCAAATTTATCTAGTAAATTATTGAATGGTGAATTTAACACATAAAAGCGTGATAAAATGTAAAACAAAACAAGATCAAGTAGGACAAGATTTAGTAAAAAGAAACCCAAATTGGATGAAAACTATGATAATAATGAGTCGCTCAAACTCCTCAAATCACCAATTTCTAGTCATTAAACCTACAATAATGTCTTGTAGACATTAACAATGAGATCACATATCTTACAACTAAGCTCACCTAAAATTTTGTGCTCCATCTATTTTGATGTACTCCCAAAACTATTGCAACATAAAAAAGTACCCTTGAAAATTAAGTAGAATTCACTAAGTTCCCTTGTTTGGAATGTCTACTCTAATTTCTTTTATCCTTGATATCTCAAATGAGGTATTTTACATCAAAATATCACAAGAAAGGGGGAGACAAACAATTTGTGAGTGTTAAACTACCTACACATGCCAAAACTATGAAAATACCACTTGCGATTAGTTAGTGGTTATGAATTTCTAGGGGAATATGAAATTACTACTATTAAAAATGAAATTGTTTGGGAAAATATCAAAATAGTGGGGTGGTGCTGAAATTACCATAGTGATTTTGAAACCATGAGAGAGAAAAAGAAATCAAGCATCTTGTTAAAAATTGATAGTTTTGTTGTTAACTCAAAAATTCTTCATTTTTCCACATGTTCTTCCAATTTCCAACTTCCTAGAGATGTTCCAAGCCACCCCTAAGTCTTCAATATGAAGAGCAAGGTTGGCTACACGTATTTGGACCTCTTACATTAACGTGAATGTTTGTCAATCCATTTTATTGATCAATAGATCAATCATCCATATGAAATGCCTAATACAAAGAAATTGGGCCAATCATAAGATTAGCCTCAAGCTTTCAAATAAGCTCAACTACTCAATTTTAAGAGCCAACATACTGAACTAAAATAAATGCCAAAATTGAATCAATATAATTAATTGAAGATGCTAATCTCAAAAGACAATATAAACTCTTTACAAATAACTAAAATTAAACTATTGAATCAATATAAATAATCCACGATACTTAATCTCAAAGAACAAAACACACTCTCTGCATATAATTAAAATTAGATTATAAAAAATTATACAATAATTAAAAAATATCAAACACAAACTAAAAAAGTGATTGAAAGACCATTACAAGTAAAATAATAATTACATCATACATCCAAATTTATATAAAAAACATACTAGCTAAGAGCCAAACGACCAATTACCAAAAGTTTGACCTCTTAGATACTAAGAACCATTATAGCCTTCAAGATTGCTTACCACAAAAATGAGAACCGATTCAATGAACAAAAAACAGAAATCAAGATGCAAGACTTAATCCATAAAAAATTGATGGCACAACAAAAATTGACTAAAATATTCTCTCTTAAACTGTGAGCTAGAAGGAAAGTAATGCGAGATTTGTTTGCTTGTATCATTGCATTAACGAGACATGTCACAAGGCACAAGAGTCCATTAACACGACAAGACGTGCACAACATAAGAAGCACATAATCCCGCTGGTTTTAATTATCACACCTTGACTGCAAACGTCTGTGATTTTAAGTTGAGATGTGCACTCGACTTGAATATTGAAAGTTCAATTTAACAATGATGGTCATACACCTCGAGGTAGAATCCATGTGAAACAGGGCGCAGGTCCAAAAAAAAAAACTTGAATCCTTTGTGAGGATGACAAATTATTGATCAGAATTCATGGCAGAAGAATCATGATCAACAAAGAAATAGTGAACAATCAGAAGTAGAATATTGAAAGTTCAATTTAGTAATGATGGTCATACATCTTAAAGTAGATACCATGTGAAACATTGCACGATTCCAGAATACTTCAATTGTAAAACTTGAATCTCTAATTACTTTGTTCAAGGAGGAGTGAATTGCGAAGATGACAAATTGCTCGATCAAAATTCATGATAGAAGAATCATGATCAACAAAGAAATAGAGGACAATCAAAAGTAGTGGTTGAGGTTTGCTGTTTCCAATCTCGAATCCCATAGACTCCCTGAACTGGCAGACTTCATTAAATTTTTTTATTCATTCATCACTAATAAACTGCTAAATAGACCGCAAGTTTGCAAATTACTGAAAGCGTTCCTCTTTATTCTACCTACGCCTTCATGAGAAAGTAACAGGCAAGCTTTTTTCTGCTGCCAGATTAGCTTATGAACAACTCTCCAAGATTAGCTTATGAACATCGCTCCTGAATAGATTGATGTGTAGCTGGATTCCAGATGAATGGATAAACTGAGGTTCATCAACAGTAATAAAAGAGAGCAGACTACCTGATATCAGTGTGAATAAATTGAGAAGGGTGAGCATCAAGAAAACGAACATAAGCTGCAACTGCTTTAGCCCATTCCCTCAATCTTTTTTTCATGTAAACTGGATCTTCCATATGCCTTTTAAAATCAAAATAACAGTTTTGCTCCTCCCAGCACATTTCCATATCCGATTTGTCAAAGCCTTTACCCTCAAACTTGTTACAGTTCTCGCCATGATCATTTAATTCCTTTTCCTTTGGTTTGTCTTCTTGATGGAGCATGATATGCCATGAATTGTAATCCACGCCCATCATAGCCAATGCTTCTAAAGAAGCCCCCACCTCAGTATTCATTCGAAAGAAACCAAGTACACAGACGCCTCTCTTTGAAGGCCTGCCAAATGAAATATCTAAGCCCAAAGTTAATAGAATAAATATCTCCTGATCCTGAACACTAAATTAAAGAGGCTGATTATTCTGAAAATCCAATTCCAACTGGCTTAAAAATAAAAATCTCAGCGCTAAACACCAGGATCTGGTGGTCCCATAGAATAAATGTTAACGCATTCTTTGCTTGCCTTATAACCTTCCAAATTCCAGACCATGTCAAGGAAACAGATAATTATTGTGGAATTTAAGGTTTCCTTCGCGTGAAGCTTTGCATTGTTCCCGAAGCAGCAAAGAATGGCATATTTGTCTCTCTAGTTCGAGGAAATTCCAAACCCGCGGACAGTGGTTACACAAAACTGGTAAAGTTTTTGGCTTACAGTCGTGTATGCAATTGCATAGAAATGTTGGTCAAATTTCGCAGGCAAAACACAGAATTCAATTAGAGCACTCCTGGCGTAGTAAATACGACGAAGTAGGTTTAACGCGTTTGGAAGGAATTGGCGTGGCTTAGTAGAACATATTATAAGTGTGGAAGCTCCCGGAAAGTAAAAGGTATGGAATGGTAAACATCGATGTGCACGGCGACTGGCCGTCGATTACGTATACGTGACGTAGGGCGGCGCGTTGGAGAAGAAGTCGTACGGGAATATGCTAGCGTAAGTGGTAGTGGCGGGAACATAGTAAAGTAGACCACCCGTGCGCTCCGCCGCCTTGCGTCATAAGAGTTGCAATATTATTCCATTTGTCTCTCTTGGTGAAACAAGGAAAAAATGTTTTTCATTTTTATTTTTTATAATATTAATTAAAGAAATTTAAAAAGTTATTTAAAGTTTTTTTAAACATCAACATTTGTCATTAAAGTTTTAAGAACTTTTTTAAGGAGTCAAGCTTCAAGAACCAAAAATAACCATGAAATCAAAGCATATAAAATTGATGTATTAGATCAAACCAAATCATTATGAAGGAGTTGAAGAAACTATGAAGATTGAGTAGAAGATAGGGACATCCAATATGTGACCTTCCAAGTGCAATTAACATTAGAAGATCATTTGGTTAAATAGTTTGGGGAAACATTATATTCTTTAGGGATATGAGCAAAGGAGATAGACTCCAAATTTCATGTAAGATGAAGAATTTGATCAACATAAAAAGTGAACATTCAAGAAGAATTTGGAAATATTCTATTATTAAGAAGGATGGCCAATATGATAGGATCCATTTCACAAATTATCTTTTTCCAACCTAGCTCACAAGCTTTCTTTAGAGGCACAAGGAATGACTAAGCCCCCATCTAATTATTAGTACCAATCCCTGTAGCAGTAGAAAAAAGAAGTGAATCAAACCACTATTTCATCTAACTCCACCTTTCTCTATAGCACTTGGGTTATCGCAAGAAGAACCATCAGTGTTAATTTTAAAAAAACCCTGAGGAGGAGATCATTTACCTACTATATTAAATTTATTAGAATAGAGCTTCTCATACACCATAAACAACTACTATAGATTTGAATGAAAAATTATATTGGGTACTCCTAATAACCATCTCTCACTGCAATAAACATATTAATGTAAAAATGGTGACCAAGAATATGGCCAACCAAACAGAATGCACACTATACAATTTTACAAGATCTACACATATGCAACATCTCAAAGGAGAAATACATAATCAGTGGTCTAATTTCCCAAATAACTAGAAAATAGATTCAACCCCACATCACTAACATGCAAAATAAAGATAATCAGGAATAACATGTAGATGTCCAAGACTCAAACACCAAGATCAATGCTAGATTTGATTTTCCAAAAAAACCCACACAAGAGTAGCCATAGATCAATAAGAACCCTCCAAACAACCATACAAACCTATAACTATCTTCATCTAAAACATTTTGAATATAGTTTTATTGCAAATCTACATACCAAAAAATTTAATTAATATGTAAAACTTGCAAAACCATCTTTGTAAATTTGAAATCCACTTAAAAATCTAGACATTCGCATCAAACATGTCATCTGGATAATAGAATACGCATAGATCTACAAACCCACAACTGAAAACAAGAGTAAAATGCAACCCAATAGGAAAATCAAGTTGTCCAAGAGCTTATAACATATGGAACATATCATCTCCACAACTTATAAAGAGGTCAATGGCTTATCTTCCAATGCTTTCATGTAACCAAGGGCTAAAACCATGAAGCCAACATAAACAATTCAAATAGAGGGTCTTTCTACTTGTGACTAGGATGTCAAAAGTACCCATCCAACATGAACACCTTCTCACTACACATGACCATAAGGTAAAGGGACAAAACCACCAAATAAGAAGATACACATACTATCAAACAAGAGATCCAAGTTACCAAAACATAATCAACTCCATGAAGATTGACAATCATGAGTTTCCAATTCTCAACATAAATCACAATGACAATATCCACGACTTCCAATTTCACAAATCTACAAAAAAAAAGTTAACTCACAGAACATTCATTAATCTCCACAAGCTTTCCAACAACCTCCAATTCCTTCTAACAAATTCCCACAAGCTTGCTAGGCCAAGAAATCAAAAAAATAAGGAATACCCAAAACCAAATTCACTTTGAGCTCTGGTACCAAATGATGAGAAATATATAGAATCTAATACCAAATTCTAGAAAATTCAATCTTTATCCAAAGATGACTTCAATGGATGAGATATAATGCTTGGACTATAATAACATGAAAATTTGAAACTGATATGCAAATATGAAATTAAGTTGCCTTAATACATGGAATTATCATGATTATATCCATCTTCTTTATGATGTTAAAAATCAACACATATTATGCTTAATAACACCATCTTATGTGAACTTATAACAATGTAATAAATTAGACCAATCGAAAATGTTGCCTTTTGCCTTGCTTGATTTGGGAATAATCAATGATAAATTGGACTTAATATTGCCCTGATCTAGTATTGTGATGAGTTTTACACATCCACATTAGGTCTTGGGCCCCTTTTAAAGACAATTGAACCTAACTTTTCCCTAATTTAATGTTGTAAAGTGTATTTATTTACACTTTCACATTAAATCTAGGAGGCTTGAAAGCTAAAGTGGACCTAATTTAGTGTTGTAATGTGTTTTACACATTCAAATGGGATTTAGGGCCCTTCTAAGCTAAATAGACCCAAATTTTCCTTAATTTAGTGTTGTAAAGTGTATTTATTTACACTTTCACATTGGATTTTGGGCCCTATCTCATTTATGACATTTATATCATCATTAATAGGCCCCCTATGACCCCATATTATGCATTCCAAGGCATATTTTAATCAAAAACTTGACAAAATCAACATAAAAGCTTAAATTCTTCACTCCCCGACACTTTAGCATGAAAAATAGCCCTTGTGGGACCCATTCACCACCCTGGGAAAATGAGTCCCATATAGGTGGGAATCATTTTCCTAGGATGGTGAATGAGTCCCATTTGGCTGATTTTTAAGGCTTTGAGTAGGAAAAGTGGGTTTTAAGTTCAAATTTCTCCTATGTTGGCCCTGGGGATAAAATTAATGATCATTTGAGTGGATTTTCTATATAATAAAGCTTTCAAATCCTCATTTCATAAGAAGCAACATCATACCTTCATGTCATCAAGTCAAACACTCAAGAGTTAAGCATTTCAAGTCTTCACAAGGTCATCAAGATAGTATTCAAGATCATTTCTAAGGCATTCAAGAGTAAGATTCTTCATCAATTGTTGCAAAAATTCAAGATCCATCATCATGGAAAGGTTCTAATTGCATTATTTCATGCTTCATTATTTGTTTTAATCATTTGGTTTAATTACCTAAAAGGGGTTTGACCAAGGCAAACCCTTATTCCCTAATAATCGACATTTTCTCTCTCTCTTTCCTTGTGTGATTGCAGATTTGGATGCTTTGAAGACTTGAAGATCATTGAAGAATAGGTTACAAAGTTGTCAGAGTTGTCTCCCCATTTGCTAGACCACAATCTTCACAAAGAGTCACCTACATGTTTGAAATTGATAGTTTCAGATCCATAAATCAAGAGGAATAGGAAGAGTAGTCATTAAAGACTAGATAATTTAGACCCTCAAGTTTCAGAAAACCCTAAGTGGACTCATTTTCCAAGATTCAAAAATGAGTCCCATTTTGGGTCAATTTGGAGATTTTGCAGTTTTAGACACCCTTTTCTGAGAAACTTGTTCCTATACGAAAACCTTGATCTGGGACTAATTTGTCCAGAATGGCGAATGAGTCCTAGTAGGAATTTTTTTTAGGATAGATAGCATTTCCAGTCTTCATTCAAGCCTCTACAAGTTTCTAGGTGCACACTTTCTATTTTGTAGTTTTCTGTGTTGTTTTGTTTACCTTTCTAAGTCATTTTGTAGGTCATTGCATCAAATTAGGGTTTAGTGTTGCATCTTGCATTTAATTTTCTTTTCCAAGGTTAGAATTGGTGGTGAACCCCTCTTGTAATCTAAAATCATATCCTAGGATACCTTATTATTAGATCTCTCTCTCCACTAATCATTGGATTAAGATCTCTAAGGTGTCCTTGACTGTGACAATTGTGAAATAGGAACCCTATCCTTGTGAACTCATGCCTCAAAGGTGGAGAGAATCCATTTCCATTGACTACATCTTGGTGAACTTGCATTTAGAATACCTTCTTTGTTGATTTGAAGTCCATCATCATCCTAGATCTTGCTTGTATTAGCTTTGCAGGAGGATTTGTATTAGTTAATTGGCATTCTAGGGTTTTCAAAATTTTCATTAGTGAAATTGAATATAGGTTGCATTTTTGGCATCTCAAATAATTGAAAATAATATAAAAATTGCATTTGCATTTAGTCTTCAGGTCACACTGTTACTTGATTTTTAGCTTTCAGCTGAAATCAAGTAACTTAGTGCTTGTTCTTTTCATGTTGTTTAAACATTTAAAAGATAAACCATAAAGCTGCTAGTTTCAATATGCATGAAATAGTGATTGTCAAATGAATATATTACATTTTTTCATTTCAATGTTGCATTTACAACAAATGAAAAAAGAATCATAGATATACAAATGTAATCTTTTATTGATAATCCTGAAGTGTACATTTCCCTCACAATCCAAGGGACTAACTCTTATTCAATGAAAATATGAAGCAATTCATACATGAATAAGTAAAGTAAACAAACAATGTGCATATAAGAATGGAACCAGTCATTTCCTAAGAATGACTGGTTATAGGTTGCCCCGAGCTACTTGTGTCCTCCCCAGCTCTGTAGTGCTCCTAGGCCTTGCATCTGAAAAAGCAATGATATTAGAGCGAGGCTCTAAGAAGTGAAAGATTCAATCCTTGTTCATACACAACTACCTATGCATGTATAAATTGATCCATAAGTGCATAAAATAAGCATGCAAACCTTGGATGTCTTGGAAAACAGTGAAGTCATCAAACACATCCAACATATACATTTATTTTCTAACTGTTTGCTTTATGTGCAGATATAGGACAAGTTTGGTTACTATTTTGATTCAGATTAAATACAACATGTGGGTTAAAGGTGGCTCCCACAAGGGTAGAGCTTAGTATGCTTTGAAAGGAGAAGGAAATTGAGCAACTTGATCAAAGATTTATCCATTATCAATGCATTAAATCAATATGGAATCACACCAGTTGATCAACTTTCATTATTAGATTCAAAAGATGCAACATATTTTGCTGATATGTCCTTCAATCTTCTTAAGAAAATCCATGATCTGTTTATAAAGGAAGTAAGTGACTTCATAGATGCATCGAGTTCAATTATGCATCTTTTGAACAATGAGGAAGCATTTCAAGATGTTGTCAAGCCCCTCTTAGCGTAACCCTATTGGGTCATCACATAGGAAGGTGAGATTTTAGGTCACCCACATAGGTGACATGTGGTTGTCCAATAAATTTAAAATGAGGAGACCGTGTGTATTTATTACACATAACCAGAAAGAGAGAAATGGTTGAGTCAAGATCATGATACAGGTACAAGGACAACACTTTTGCAAAAGCTACAGGAGGCAAATGGAATTGATATTGTTCATTCATAAGTCTACTTGTGGAAATGAATGCAATAAGTGAAGGTCATTGTCATTAATAAGGACAGTAAACAATGCATGCTACAATGGTCTCATGAAAGACAATAGTAATAAATGTATGCTACATGACAACAAGGGTAGTTACTACATTAAAAAAATGGAGCAAATGAGCCATGTTTCACTTTGGTGGAAAATAATGAACTATGATATGAGCCATGCAATGAAGAGTACAACCAACTAACAACAAACATCAGAAGCATATACATCAAAGAAATTATAGGTTGACAAGTATGGGGAAGTATTCAAAACATAGCATAATTATTTTCAAGGCAAAGAAACCTGGCCATCTATTTTTCTTCCCTCATAAGTGAGATAAATGAAAGTTATATGTTGTCTTCTAGATTGGGAGCATGATAAGCTTGAAAGCATTCCAAGAATGTCAAATAGAACAACAATAAAGACAAAGGGTAAAAGCAAGAAGTTGGGTACACGAAGAGGGGAAGTTTCGGCCAAAAATAAATTCTCGCAGAATTTGCATAAGCGTTATTTTAAAAATGCGTATGCGTTATGCTTCAGGTACCCGAGCCTAAAAAAACGTGTAGGCACTCAAAAACGCATACGCGTTATAATGTGTATGCGTTATATAATGCATACACGTTTTATAACATGTAAAAATTGATTATTTAAAAAAAATAGAAATGCGCACGCGTTTTGAAATGCGCACGCGTTTTAAAATGCGTACGCGTTTTGAATTGGGTATGCGTTTCTAAAAAATATTTATTTTTTAAATAATCAAGAAAATAAAGAATGCATGTGTTTTATAATGCGTACGCATTTTTTAACAACGCGTACACATTTTTTAAAAACGAGTATGCGTTTTAAAAATTCAAAATTTCCAACCCACATGCTGCCTCGATTTTAGGATTGGAAAAGGCTTGGAAATTTGAGCTTTAGCCTTTGACTTGCAACTAAAAAACTAAGGCAGATTGAAGAAGAATGTCCAACTTTGACAACATGGTTGATGGATTTCTTTTCTAAATTAATCTATAAAATTAAAACTCATTAGAGAACATGATGTCTACTTTCCAAATATATAATTTTTATTAATATTGGATTACGTTTGCTATTTTTTAATTAATTTCTAAGCAAAATAGTCCTTAAACTTGAAATATTAGGCTTTTTTATTTTTTAATAACTTTTTTTTGGTTAAGTTTTTTGTAAAAAAAATTATATGGCATCAAACTTCAGACAATTCTCTACACAATGAAAAAAAAAGAGTCAAAAAATGTTTGGTTTAGGTCCAATTATGATGTCCGTACACGTTGATTTTTAAAAACAACAATTAAGGCCAATAAAAATTTAATAAAAAAAAAATATTCAACACAAATTACAAAAAAAATTCCAAATCAAACTTCATGTTGTTAGCTCTCTTTTCCCAAAATGAATTAGCAAAATAATTTTATCTGGGTCAAAAATTGTTGTCCGTACACGTGCTTGGTATTGTAAAAAAACAGGGACTTTTAAAAAGTGGTTTTTATGGATCCCTATCCAAATTTAATTTGTATAATCTGGGTATTTGAATAATTTAGATATTTAGAAACTAGATTCAAAATTCTAAATTTCATATTATTGAATT